>JABCPU010000158.1:0-145181 GCA_016800925.1 Suillus spraguei
TATGTGAATGAGATGGAACAACCTCCTCGATCATCTTGGGAACATCCGCTAGGCCCGCCCCAATACGCACCTCCCCCTCCCAATCGTGACTTCAACCGGTCGCCTTACCAAGACAACTACAACCAGGCACCCGGTTCAGGTTATGCGCCATCTTACGGTGGCTACGGAGGTGGTGGGTATGGTGGTAATGCACCTCCCAGTGGGTATGGCGGTTACCAGAACGCCCCACCTGCAGGAGACAGAGGTAAGAGCCTGTGATTCACATGCGTTAAATCGTAGATATCAAACTATTTTGCCAGGCTTCTTTGGCAGGACATCTTCTCAGCCCAGCAGCCTGTTTATGCGCAGCAGGCCGCTCCTCGGAAGAGCGGACCGGGGATGGGCACTGCTCTGCTGGCCGGTAAGTTTTGGTCTGTTGTGCGATGCTGAAAATATTAATGCCCGGATCAGGCGGTGCAGGATTAGTTGGCGGTGCTCTCCTCATGGATGCCTTCGAGGACCACGAAGACAAAGTAGAAGATCGGGCCTACGACCAAGGTAGGTCTCTCTGCTAGTGCCTAGGACATGACTAAACATCCAGCCGCAGGATACGACAATGGTTACGACAATGGATATGACAATGGCGACAATTGCGGTGATTTTGGAGGAGGAGGAGGAGACTGGTAAACGATATGCTTTGTTGGATAACGCGAATGCATGATGTAGGCTCTTTGCGCCTAGTATGGTGGACTCGTCTCTGTGTATTGAAGTTTGAATTTGTGCAATAGAAATGCCTTGTGGCGCTTCATCGTACAGGTTATATGTGATCGTCATATACTTCCATTCCGCTCTAGGAGACTGTCGGACATGACCCGGAGTTTGGTACCTAAAATCGGAATTACATAATAGAGTTACTCCTGCTCAAGTTCAACGAGAAATTCTGCTTGAATATATTCTGAACACGCCATGCTGGCATCGGTGGCTTGGTCATGTCGTAATTTTCAGAGGTGGCCGTAGCTACTCTATCATTCCATGCTAACGCTGGTGATCATTACTGCAAGAGAATTTCAGATACCGGTACGAGAATCAATCAACCCATTCCCACATGTTGACAACGTTGTTGATCTATCAGGTCATCAATCAGTAACAGCCTTGATAGGCACTGACATCTTTGACAGACGAGCTTTATATACCGCTATATTCGTGGGTACCTGGATGTACCTTGCAATGTCCTCATAATATAGTACAATCACTTTCTTCTCTGCGTGATTCTGCAGTCTCAATCGCTTCCCACTAATGAGTTTTTATATGGGTGTAGTGCCCGCAGACGGGCCCTCTGCACAGACTGGCTTAATCTGGTGAGTGAATCGATTGAATTTCTCAGTGGGGGACTCTAAAAATTTCAATTCACGATCAAGGTCACCCCACCAACAGACTCAGACGAATCCTCAGCCTCCAACTACTATCAGGGCTACATCTGATTCCAGCAATTATGCAACACCAGTCACTCCTGCGCAAGCATATGCACGCTCTGTTGTCTCTGGACAACCCGTTCTGCAATACACCATCGAGCGCAGCCAGCTACATGAACAATCGAGTCAACAACCGGGGCCAAATTTGCAATCTTCAATTGCCGTTTCCGCGTCTACACGCGGTCAGTCGTACGCCCAACGCCTGTATGCCAGCTCCTTGAGCAAGCAGCCCCAGCAGCGACTCACCAGCAGGCGACCCTCTTCTGGACCTGGGGAATCTTCAGGCAACCGAGTTCCGGCTGGCCCACGAGCTCCACATGGTGCCAGAGCATCTCTCATGTTGAATGCGGATCATACAAATACTCCCAAAACTGTTTCCGCTCTTGATTTCTACCATAGCAGTATCTCAAAGCTTGATCTTCAGCCACCGGTACCTGATCGAGGCACCAATTCTCCGGGAGCTCGACGCCCACAGTCAACCACAGGTTCCGCTTCAAGCATTTCCTTGGCTCATTCTTCAGTTCCCATTCAGGCACCCTACGGCCTGCAAGCACCCAGTGAGCGTAGCTCGGTTCCAGTGGAACTTTCCGACGGGCCTCTGCCATCACCTGCTTCCCGACGGTCCAGTCAGACGGGGTTGGGCTGTAGGAGCCCACCCAGTACAACGCATGTAGTACCAAGCAGCTCGACGTCATCAGACATCCCTCCACGGTCTCAGAACGTGGACAATGTCATAGTTGCGCCTGTTCCACCCCCAAGCCCATATTCGGAGGATTATTCAGGAGGTTCAGCTTATGGGGCTGCAATCATTTCTGACCCTGAGTCCGTGACTCAACCTAGCGATCCCTTGCCGCAGACTGATAGTCTTGACGTCGGCGGCTCTGAAGAAGTACCCTCATATTCGCTCGTTGACGACGAACCTCCTCCCCCAGATTTCGACCAGTCGCAATCCATGTGCAGCGTGACTGGGGCAAGCACTCATCATGCAGAATCTCCCACAGTGCTGGCGCCTCCTGATGTACCCTCGCACACACTGCACGAGTCCAATGCTGTATCTAGGGCTGTACCTTCAACAGATGCAGATACTCCCTTATTCATTGAGACCCCTCGCGTACTTTCTCCAGAACCTCTCTCGGGATCTCCACAGGCTGTGCCAGACGTAGCATCATACCCTATTCGGAAGCCGCTTGAGAATGTCAGGGAGAAATCGTATGGTTACTCTACAGAGGACTCGATACCTGAGTTCTCTCAGAAGTCTTCATCGTACCCGCCCATAGAAGCTTCATCGTCATCCCGAACGCTATCCGAAGAGGTGCCTTCATACAGTCAACCTCTGTACAACACCACTTCCCGGGACATACCCTGTCCTCCTATTTCTCCGGCAGCGTCACCACGCGATAACACCTCTGCAAATACTTTTCCTACAGTACGACCGTCCGCTCTTCCAACGAGAAGTCCTGTAGTTTCTACACCAGCGCCCATCATAGCTTCCCCACCCCCACCCACAATGTCTGTACCTCCTCCGTTAAGCGCAAAGGCACCCACTGTGAACCCGGTTGAAGTTCCACCAGTGACTTCCATGCCCCTTCGCAGCCGCCAACAATCTAGCCCACCTCTTCCTCCAAGAGCCAGGGCGGAGCTGACCTTCCCTTCTTCCCCACCTCTTATTGATCATTCTGCCGGAACAACCTCGCAGATGTATTATACAGCCTCTCCTCCGCCCCTTCCTTTGACTCCCCTCTCCCAGCGTTCTCGAGGCCCAAAAGTACTCTCCGGATCATCAACTGGTAGTCATCCACAGCTACCTCCGGATATATCCCTACACTGCAAGGACAGGCTCCTTTCCAGTCGTCGTATCAAAGTTTCCAGCCTCCCGAGGAGTTCAGACCCCAGCTATCTCCGGCTATATCCCCTACACTGCAAGGATACACACAGGTTCCTTACCAGTCATCATATCAAAGTTTCCAATTGCACGCCTCTCCCCCGCCCCCACCGCAACTTGGGATAGCACCAACTTCACCTGCTCAACCGGTTCAATCCAGCAGGGGACTTAGAAAAAATGTTGTGATGGGTTTAGCAGGAGGCGCTCTGGGTCTGCTCGGCGGGGCTGTGTTCGCCGAGACACTCAGCGGTGGCGATGTTGTTGACGATATCACTGGAAATATGGATGGGATGACGTTTGGAAACCCTGCGGGTGGTCTGTTTGACTCTAATATGGGCACTGGTGATATTATGGGGAGCGGATTCGACCCTGCGGCGAATTTTCAAGGAAACCAGACGTTCTCTGGAAACTCCTTCGGCCAAACATACGACATGTTTGATCAGAACATGGGGAATGGTGTAGACCCCAACCAATTTCAAGGACAGTTACCTATGCAGACATTTGATGTATCTCAGTCACAACAACAGCCAAATAACCAGAGCAATCAAAGCAGCGACACGCATTATCTGCATGACGCAGGACGGCTCCTGCAAGCCGCTTACAAGATGTATAATACTTCTCATCAGACGGATGCAGCTCAGGGGTCTCAAGCTTCTCATACAACGGCTCCGCTGCAACAAGTCCTGACGTCCACGATGTCCGGCACCTTAAGTACCGGTTGCCCTCCTAATTCGCCGCCGATAGGATATGTACAGACAAGTGTGTCTATTCCTTTCCACGGAACGTCTTCTGACCACTTTATCACGTCAGGCTACCCCGGCCAGACACAGCAAACCGGGCAAATCATGCACCCTATGGCATCTCAAACCGGCGCCCAACCGCCCGCTGCCACGCCATTCTCACAAGATCACTCGTCTGTCAATCCTGCTTCTCAGCAGGGCATACATTCACTTTCTCATTATCATCACACGTCCCCACAAAGCTCTCACACATTTCACACCCAGAACCTGCATATGAATCATGTTGCTCACCCCTCTTTCGAGACCGCCGCTCATACCATGTACTCACAAGGTCCGCCAACACCAGTCCAGTATACTGCGAACCACGGTCATGGCACTGTTCCTCACCATAATCATGCGGTCCAATCCCACGCGGGGCACTCCGTTCATCCTGCACAACATCATCCTCATAACTCGCTACAGAATCCCACTGGTCAACAACCTCCGAGTGCTGGTGTAAACAAAACTATGCTCGCAAAACAATTCGTCAAGGGCGCGTTGATGGCCGGCGGTGTTCTGGCAAAATTTAACCGTCTGAGTGGAGGCAACGGGTTTGTGGGGAATGGGAATAATGGAGGATCCTTTTGATTGCTTGCCTTATGTATATAAATATCAGTCGTCGCATGCAAATCCTAGGTTCAAGTTGATTATGGATAAGTACCATTAGTACTGGTTTGAATATATATTAGGCAGCTTTTCGCCCGCTAAGCGCTTGATTGGAGAGTTTTCCGGTCTCTTGGACACCAGTCGAGTACTGCACACGATAGTAACATCCCGATTAGCATTGGCTTCAGGTCGCCAGCTTGGGAGTTCTCGACTCTTCGTCGCCTGTATTAATATCGATATCGAGATACGAATATTCGACTATTAAGGTTACGGTCTTGTAGACAATCACTAGCACCGCATGGAAGACCGGGTCGCTGGGATCAATTAAATATCCTTCTTTTGACCCGTTGTGAATTCGAAGGATGCTTATTCACCTAGTCCCACTGCTGGGGTGTCGCCGCTACCCAGTCTTCCAAGCCCACGGGAGAAAGCTTGAAGTTTGAACCACTACTAGCACACGGAAGGCTGTGAATTCACAAGTATATTCCATATTCGTATACCTTCCCGGTACTCCGGTTGGGGTGATCGCAGCGCTGCAGCAGCCTGAGCAAGAGGCGAAAGTAGTCGAGTGACAGGTCCACGCTGTCGTCACGACTTTGCGACACCATTAATGTCGGCTTCCAAGTTGTGCTATTCTGTTCACCGCCACGAATCCCATTCAAAGTTGAATTTAGAGGCTGATTTGGACATCGATTTGGACGTTGATTTTCAAAATGAAATCAGCTTTGGTGGATTTGGGACAGATTTTTGGTCAAGCGGCAACATTCGGCAACGTGAGTCGGACCTTCAAACACGCTACACGCACGCACAACGTGACTTAGGATACTGCTCTTAACGGTTTACTCAGTACTGACAGTAGTGGATTTTCTCCAGTCTTGACGATAGGCTCCCTGTCTACAAAGTATCACCGAGTGTATAATAAGCCTACCACACCAAGTAAAACATCGCTGGTTGTAGGCATCAGCTTGCGTTCGACTCCGAGGTGTCGGATCTTTCCAAGAACTTCAAGAGATAGGATCAACAAGGACTTGGATTCTGCTACTAGTACTGCAAGATATGCCTCAAGCACTGATTCTACGGCTTGTTGGCGTTCAGTTTTAAAGGGCATAGTGTTTTTTTACGAAGGTTCTTGACATTCTACCACAAATATTGATACAACGATAAATCAAACTCCGACGCGGCACGGTGTTATCAAATCCATCGAAATCAGGTCGAAATCGAAGTTGAAATCGGATTTCGGTGCTTTTGAGCATCCAAATCCAAATCCAAGTCCACCTCCTATTAAATAGATTATAAGGAGCGATAGTACATAGCCAGTTCTGCTGATGAAAACTACCTGGTGCGTAACACATCGCCGTATCCGATCTTACGGTAGTACAGGTATTTCTGGTAATCTTGGACCTACTAGTGATTTCGAACTTGAGAAGTTTATAATGTCAGTCAGTTCACGCCATCTTTATCACCATCGTTAAGGATATTTACCACTGCGCGATCTGTGGGATTGAATCTGTATACTAGAGCCAATATATTGATGCTCCAGGTTTTCCTTGCGCTACGAGCGTTGTCTTCTCTAGTAGCTAATCTATCGTCAACTTGGGCTATGCCCAGTACCAGGGATCAGTTGATCCGACGACAAACATCACCAGCTTCCTTGGAATGCGCTACGCAGCTCCTCCAGTTGGTGCGTCTAGTTCTATTTGTTGCACGCAATCTCCACTTACGCGCCAAGCTCATAGACGACTTGAGATAGGAAGCTCCGCAGCCTCCATCGACCGTCTCTGAGACTCAACAAGCTACCACGAATGTTATCAAGCATCCGTAAGCGACTCTTCGACAAATCCGTTTGGAAACACCTCCATGAGGAAAAGGGATATTGGTCAATCTGAAGACTGCTTATTCTTGAAATAAGTTCTATCACGGAGCGATGGTGTTGACATTTACGATTGGTGGTTACGTCCGGTAGTGTATACACTCCTGGAAGTGAGTGGTGGCCACTCCAGGAGGAGGGCTCCCAGTTGTCGTTTGGATTCGCGGAGGAGGATATATTGAAGGAGCTGCAAGCGAATTCAATGGCGCAGATCAAATTATAGACTCAAATTATGGTATCATCAGTGTCATAGTTCAGTACCGCTTCGGTTTATTCGGTATGTTTTTGATATTTTTCTCGTTTTCAAATGCATACTGAGGTGTGCACGCTACTAATCAGGTTTTCTTCCCGGGAAAGCAGCCAAGGAAGGGGGTGCACTCAATGTTGGACTACGTACGTGATTATCATGGTCTACCGGTCATTCAAATTCAGCTGAACTTATTTCTAAGTCGACCAGAATTATGCGTTACAATGAGTGCAGGCTTATGTGAGCAGAACTCTGTACTTGCGTTGTGTGCCCCAGCTGATAGGAAGCTTATCAGGATAGATAAGCAGCTTTGGCGGTGACCCCACGAAGGTCACACTTTAGGGAGAGTCCGCTGGTGAGCTGCGCTAGGTGCTATCCGTCACCGTCATCTTTATTTACTAATTTGCTTCAGGTGCCGGTTCAGTGCTACAACATATCGTTGCTAATGGAGGAAATACGCACCCTCCTCTCTTCAGAAACGCCATGTCGAGTTCTACGTTAAACCATCCCAATACAACTATAATGATCGGATTCCATAGGTGATTCTTTTTCATGAGCACGATGTCCGCAAGGTACTACCAGATGTTGTACAGTGAGGTCGTCAACGAAACAAATCTTCTGAAAAACTACCATTCCCTATCTAATTCCTCAACTCACAGCTGTACCTCAAGTTCGGGTACCCTCTCTTGTTTGCGTGCTGCAGACGTCAATACGCTGCAGACCTTGAACAATAACATTGATGTCGACGGGTTCTTTGGCACGTTAGTATTCGTCCCTGTTGTGGATAGCACTTTCATCTTGGAGAGGCCCGCCTCGACAATAAGGAAAGGTCGTTTGAATAGCGTACGATCCATGGATGCATCTATCTCATAAAAAACTGAGTCCCTTTCTCCCTGAGAACTATCTTCTTTCTGTGACCAATTCGTATGAGGGGAATATTTTCGTCAACCAATCGACGACATTAAACATTGCAGAATATGTCATGGCGCTTTTCCCGCTTTGGTTCTACTCGGGCTGCTAGAGCAGTGACGATCTACCAGAAATACGGAAGTAACGCTAACCAGGTAAATCTTATGATAGGGAGTGTAGGTATATTTTTGAATGAATGATCACTGTCCCTGATTTCCCGGGTCGTTTCAGCAATGTTCGTTTGCCCCACTTATTATCTCCTCTCAGCATTTGGAGAATGAGCTTGGAAAGTGAGTTCGAGGCAACTCTCAAATTCATTTATGCTGAATACAAGCAGGGCGAATTTGCAATCCCGCCTCGCCTGCATGGAACTGATGTTGCATTCTACTTCACCTCAGACTTGTAATTTGGAGCATCAGGTCAACCCCTACTCTGAACGTAAACTGTTTCAGGCCTCCCTACAATAATTGGCAGTTCATCACTGCTTTCTTGAATTCATTCATGGCTATGGCCATGTTTGAGACTCTTGACCACAGATATACCCCAGGGGATATCACGCCTTCCTGGAGTACTTGGCAAGATGATGATTTGACAGGGATGAAGTCGGAGACTGATTCTTATGTTCTGAGTGGGATATGTATTTGTTTGCAACATTCAATTGGCTGGCTGTGTAGCACAGGCGCTCGCGGACGTTCAAATTAGTGACAAACCGACCAAATTGATCACGTCTTACGGCGCTGCAGCATCAGGGATGATCGAACTGCAAAGGAACGTCAAGCACTCAAGTTCCACCCTTATGTTGCATGTCATCTCTGACCCTATCAAGCTATTTGTTCAACGCCAGCGTCACGAATTATTCGTTATCAAATACAGGAGCTCTACATGCCTAATCCCCATAACAAGTACGGTGCAAAGCCCCAAGCCCTATCATCCGACATCCATCCAACAACCATATAGAACATACGCCAAGCGACATGATGAGACACGATAACTGCGTCCAAGGATTTATCCAATAATCATACAGAAGATACGCCAAGCAATAGCGAAGAAAGGAAAACACCGAGAAGAGGAAATGTTCGATGCAAAGGGTGTATCAATGATATGAAGTGGTGCAACAAGAAGTTAGCGGCAATGACAGATGCAGGTCATGGGGGACTTACAGTCGCACGCTGGACTATGTCGCGTTGCAGGTAGGAACGATATACCCATAGACCAACTTCTTCCGATGGAGATTGAACTTGCGACCTCCCTTCTTAGCGCGGGCCTTGCTAGCAAGGACCGGTTCGCATTGCTTCTGATGCCGGTTTAAAGCATCGGACCTCGACCACCGCTTGCCACAATAGGGGCATTCGTAGGACGTCGTATAGTGGATGCCCTCAATGTGACGGGCCAAATTGTGTATTGCCTTTGGTTTTGAGCAACCCTCGAATTTGCAAAGAGCCGCATCTTTGGATTTGACACCGTGCCAATGCAACAGGTGTTGTGCGACACGGACCTCGTTCATTTCTACAAACAGCCCGCATGGCTGGTCCGTCCAACCGCATGCTCGTACGCAAGTCATCCCTCCGGGTAGTTCATTCGTAATCTTAATGGGCCGTTTGGAGTAAGAATCGTCGATTTCCATTGCCCCAAATTTCCTCGTTCGCAGAAGATTACCGTGAGCGTCATGAGTCCTGCGATTGCTGATGTCTACTGGCTGCGGGTCATGAATGGGCACAGCCATGACTACGGCACTAGCGTCTGCTGGTCTGTAGATACCAAACTTTCCCTCTTTGATTTCGTCGTCATCGTCGTCCAAGCATCTGCGCTTGCGCGTAGTTGGCGCCAGGGACAGACTCAAACTGCCATCCTCGGATTCAACGGTATGGTGAGTTTTACATTTGGGAGGCTTGGCACACACCGTCGCATCGGGAGCAGAGGAAGATGGCATAGGTTCGCTAAGAGGATTATAAGATGAACCGCGCGTCATCTGACTCAAGATTAAACACGAACTCATCCGAAATTTTTTGCAGACTGCTGCATGTGGAGCTAGATGCAGAAGACATCGTCAGCATATGAAGATACCGAGTCGACATGCGGGTAGACTCACGAAGACATAATGATATGAAGGGCTTAAGATCACAAGATGAATTGTCAAATTAAAGAGGACAGAAAAACGCTAAGTTTTTAACCTCACGACATGGGAGAAACGCTAAACAAAGCACGCCTGTGGACGCGCATTGTGCCCCGATAGGATGTCATAAAAAGGTAAGCATCTGTGGTTCATGGACAATATGAAACACACCAGTGGCCTCCGTGAAATTCATTTCTTTGAAGTTGTATGCATTAATCCGCGAGAACCGTCCACAGCGCGTCGCTCACCATCCTTTGTATGCCTAAACAGCGACAATAATGCGTTAATATACCATCATTGGAGAATATTAATAACATTACATGTTCTGCAGTACAATTCCGGTAAGATTCCAAGGATCACAAACAATGTCCTTGCGGTGTGTAGTCATGACACAAGTCAAGCACAAACGTACGCGTTATTTTGGTCTGTTGTCGAAAGACTTATATAATATTCGGAAGTTGCCTGTTAAACTGACACGCCTTGTCAGACAAAGTTGACATTCAGTTCAGGACAATATTCAAATATTCAAGTCTATCTCGCGGCGATGCATGAATTTTCAAGTGTAACGTACGTGTGCTCGCGCAAAGAATCATGAGAGGACGTTCGTTTTGAGTGGACAGGTACTTGTAATTGGACGCAAGGGATGATTTTACTGTCTGAATGTCTTCCAGGCCAAATGCCACGATATCTTCGACCGGGAGTGCATGAGATAGTATCTGAGCACAACCGGAGACATGACAGTCAGTCCATCAACGTTTCCTTTGGTTCTGAACTTCTCTGAGCTCGACTGTCCTGTTTGCCACATTGCTCTTACCATCGACCTCGAGGCTCCGGCGCTCGAACTTGAGGCAAATATTCCTTCTGCCCAGCAAGGAATCTTGGGGCGACTGAATATCGAAACTTGGCGGTCCTCCTCCAAAGTCGAGGCACTTGTCGTCGTCGAGGAACTTTCTAATATTCGCTTGCAAAATAACATGACTAAAAGCATCAACTTTTTGGATTTGATCGCATTTAAACTACAAAAGGCGGGCTTTTCGGTACCTATGGGTCCGGGAATTTCACTGCATGAAACACTGACGCCAAAATATTTGATAGATTTGTCGACTTGAGAGAATGTTGAGCCCTCAGGCTCGCGATGCGACCATTGGCTTACTGTATTTCTTGTCAACTTGAAAGCTGGTAGAGTGGCATTGAACATGACGGAAGCATCTTGAGTATATCTCACGGACAGTTGGTAGAACCCTGCTGCAAGTTTCCCATTTTTATTTCCCTCGTCTTTAGCTGAGTTCTGTTATCCTAGGTTGAATATCGTACGCGAATTGACTCGATGTACCTATGACACTTGCTGATTTCCGCTGCAGAAGCTATGGACCGCATTCACCGTCTCGGACAATACCGACCTGTTCAGGCCATCAAGCTCGTTGTCGAAGATAGCATTGAAAGCCGAATCATACATTCGCAGGAGAAGAAATTAGCGATTGTGGATGCCACGTTGTCTACCAATGATTCCGTGAGTGCTTGCTGTCAGTGACCAACACAAATATGAAAGCTGGCCACGACCTAGACGATGAGACGACTGACACTAGAAGATGTAAGTGCTGAAATTCTGTCGCGTGACATACGGTTGATTGAGCTTGTGTCTAGTTTGGTTTCTTGTTCAGAGTACGTACACTTTTCTTGACGCGCTCGATTTCGCTGATTTTGGATCTACCAACAGTTGTAGCTTGTATTGTTTACAAACACACTGTAAAATATACGCCGTTCCTTTCCAGGCAGTAGAATATACTGCCGTTTCTGATTCTGCACGGAATATTTCATGAGCACCCGCTGATCTGTTTTAGTGTTACAGACCTTAATGTTGAAGATCCGGGATCCCTTATCTAGAGGAAACTTTCGACGCCATTGCCTTTAGATGGGACTATCTCTGCGTAGGAACCATGGCAGATTGAATGAACTATGTCCGCGGCGGATTTCAGTGCATGCTAGACATGGTACGAATCATTAAGTACAAAAGCATTTGCTAGACTTAATCGATTGATCAGAGCTGAAATGGTTACGTCAATGTTGATTTAGTCAGCACGTGACCTGGTCGCGTGGCGTGACGCGACGTGTCTGTCAGCGTCAACTGCCTCCTTATAGTTTTCCCCATCTCACTGCTCTTGCGAACGACGGTGCAAATTGCGAGTGTCGGACTCCAGTTCTTTGTTAACGTGAGGCTAACCGGAAGCTGACACTGGCGGGCGTGTCCTCACCTGTCAGCATCACCAACTTGTTCAACTGAACTACTCACGGCTCACGCCCATGACGCGCTATGACGTAGGCCAGCTAGTATTGATCACGGGAGGCTGACTCTCCCAAACTTATATATACCTGCCCGCCTGAGCTTTTTCTTCTTCATCAGCCTTGACCTCCTGAGTGCCAACGATCCTTCATCGTCACGTCTGACCCTCGGTTCATTGCGCGTCACGGACGATTATTTTTCGTTGCCTTTGTCACTGATCGGATTGAATTTCTTTTTTCAGTTTCTTACACTCTCGCTGTCTCGCTGTCCCGCCGGCTCGCTTTTCTCGTCTCGCTCTCTCGTCGTCTTGCGTATCTCGTCGTCTTGCTATCTTGCTTTCTCGCTCTCCGAGTCTTGTCGTCTTTCTCTTTTACCGTTTTCCTCACCCAACGTAGCGTGCCTTTGATAAAGCAATGTCAAATCTTCAAAGTGAGTTGCCACCCCACGCCAATAGAACATTCTTCTTATTATCTCTCTTTTCAGAATGTCGAAAATCCCAACGTTGGCCACGTTGATGAAAAAAATACTTATCTTTTTCTCGAATCTCGCCCTCGTTGGCGTCGTCTCCATCTGAAATAGGGCATGCACCCGCCGCATCCCTATCGCCTACCTCTTCTTCCTCCCGCCCGCCCATCTAGCTAATCAACCCATTCCACGTCGGACACTCCAAGCATAATGAATGACGTGTGGTGGCTCTGTATTCAATCTCGATGGCGTGGTATCAGTAAGTCTCATCTTCCTCGATTTCTCTGAACCCCATTCTAACTTCCATCTTTAGTCTGACCGCAGTCGCTCTTTCTACTGGATGCGTCGCCATCTCCCGTTCTGTCTATGTTTCCGCTGAACATCACCTCAAGCCTGTCGTCCGATAGCAGTCGCTCTTTCTACTGGATGACGGATGCGTCACCATCTCCCGTTCTGTCTCTATTTCAGCTCCGCCTCAACCCAAGCCTGTCATCCGACAGCAGCCGCTCTTTCTACTGGATGACGGATGCGTCACCATCTCTCGTTCTGTCTCTATTTTGCTCCACCTCAGCCCAAGTCTGTCGTCCGACAGCAGTCGCTCTTTCCACTGGATGACGAATGCGTCACCATCTCCCGTTCTGTCTCTATTTCGCTCCACCTCAACCCAAGTCTGTCGTCCGACAGCAGTCGCTCTTTCTACTGGATGACGGATGCGTCACCATCTTCCATTCTATTTCTATTCCCACTGGCCCAAACCTGTCGCCCGATAGCCGCCGCTCTTTCCACCGGATCACGGATGCACCTTCTATTTCATATTTTCTCTTTCCTCTCGTCTATCGTCCGACCCGTGTCACTCCTTCATATACCCTTTTCTCCTTTCTTTCGTCTCGTGTTTATCGTCGTCCAACCCATGTCACTCCTTCATATACCCTTTTCTCCTTTCTCTCTCTTCATATTTATCGTCCGACCCACGTCACTCCTTTATATACCCTTTTCTCCTTTCTCTCTCCCCATAATCATCGTCCGACCCACGTCACTCCTTCATATACCCTTTTCACCTTTCCCTTTCTTTTCCACCATCTATCTCTTCAAACCTCGAGTACCGGCCCGCTCTTGCACACTACCTGCATCCATTCGCGCGCCATGGTTCGCAACTCCATACCCGGTCTTCTGACTTTTTACGATTTTTTACGACTATCTACGACCTCTCCTCTGCGCCGGACGCCAGAAGGGCCTACACCGATTCGTCCGCACTATGACCTACACGTAGCTTTATACCCAGCCTATTCCACGATTACGACTTTTCCTCTGCCTCGGACGCCGGAAGGGCCCACACTGCCCATTCGTGCGCGGGCACATACGTACACGCAGCTCTATACCCTGCCTATTCCTATTCCACGATTACGACTTTTCCTCTGCCTCGGACGCCGGAAGGGCCCACACTGCCTATTCGCGCGCGGGCACAATACGCATACGCAGCTCTATACCCTGCCTATTCCATGATTACGACTTTTCCAGTCTGCCCCGGACGCCGGAAGGGCCTACACTGCTCATTCGTGCGCGGGCACAATACGTACACGCAATCCTATTCCATCTGATCTATTTTATGGTTGGTCTACTATTCATCTCCTCATGCTTATTGACTTATAACATTATAACTTTTGATCAGACAATATACCGTCGTCACTCTTTTACGACACCCCATGCCACTTTTCCTATCTCTTATGCCTTATGCCCTATGCCACCTTACTTATCTCCTATGCCTTATGCCCTATGCCCTATGCCTTATGCCACTTTTCCCGTATGCCTACCTTTATGCCACTTCATATGAAAACCAGCCTTTTTAGAAAACTTGTGCGCTTTAAGATCAGGGTACCGCTTTAAAACTATACAGTGAGTATCCGCAGTCCGAACATAGCAGTCTGTACTTACAAGTTACAAATGCCGGATGATGATATGATATACTAGCCTGCCGGAACCGGTGGCGGAACGTCCCGGTACCTTACTACGTGCGAATTTCGCTTCCTACATTCGTTCTTCCATGATTTCGGGTTCGTCGTACTTCACACTCCCATACCTACAGTCTTTCTTTATACCCACACACTACTTCTTTTTAACCGAACATTCTTATAGTACGCTGTATCAATACACATTTTTGTTTGACTCAAAGAGTCGTTTGACATATCGAATTGGTGAGCAGGTATCTCGTCCTTTCAAGCGGTTTCACCTGCTTGCGTCCCACTCTGAGCTAACTGGCACTCAGCACAGCTTAACCTATCAGATCATATCAGCGACTCTCGAGCCAGACGAAGTTGAAGTGCACTCCGCCGTGCGTAGTATCGGAACCGGCTATTCTAGCAAAGAAAGCTCTAGATTCTGAGAACGCACTTCCCTTTTTTTGACTCTCGGGGGCTAGAAAACTATTTTACTTCTGCTCTCCAGTACGCATATGGTACCAAGACTTGGGACCAAAGTTACGACTCAAGGTAGCTGCTCAAACTTACCCTTGCTAGGCCCTGGCCAAAAGAATGATCGACCCTCTGGAGTGTGCGGATAAAAACAGACGTATTACCCAGACTTGGGCAGAATTTCGTGATATTCCCGCAGACTGTAAGTATCAATAAAAACTCAGCGTCCGAATTCCTCGACTCCCGGGTCTTTTCGAGGCCACTTCTTTGTCCCTCCTGAGTTTCTCGACGTAGATGAACGTCATGATGACGGTATCCATCATATGACCCGCTTCAGGCGATACTTCCAGCATGGCCTTTTGTTTCCTTCCGAGGGTCGCTCTGTTAAAGCTGGCAACTTCCATTTCGAGGCCTATCGTCCTGTGAGAGCTAAAATCCGATTCGTCATGTCAGAAACTGGACCAGTGAAGTAGCAGCGTACTTACAACTACCACTGGTCTCGAGGTCTCGGCGATAGGGACGTCCTTCTGGTCCTGTGAAGACACGTTTCCTGCCATCATGATGGCCCGGATTTCCTAAAAGGACGCTATGCACATAGGCCTTTCACTTCGGAATGAACTCCTCCATCTCTATTTTAGTTCCACCAGCACGAAACTTTGAGGAGTTAAATGTGTGCCACTCGATCTCTTCCAAGACATTGAACTGGTCGTTATTTGGCTTGATTTTCTGAATGGTCGCAGTGTGGGCGCGAACTAATCTGAACGGAGTGTCTGTCTTGTAAATAACTTGACCTTGCTCGTTGGTGATAACGGTATTGCGAACGTGTTCAGTGGAGAAAGTGAGCCAGATCATTGTGGGTATCCACTGTACTGTTGAGTACTTCACGCGCTGCATTCCAGGACCTAGGCTAATAGTTGCAAGTAGCAGTGTGATCAGTATCGGCAACTAAGACTCCTGGACATGACCTGTTCACGGAGTTTGGACACGATTCCGACTGGCCAGTTCTTTTGGAATTACATAATAAAGTTATTGAGTGACTATTGCTCCACTATAGATGAGTCACCTCAAGTTTAAGCTTATTGCGCCGAGCATCGAGAAACTCTGCTTGAGAATAAGCTTGATCTTCAGCCACCGGTAAGGCACCAATTCTCCGGGAACTCGATGCCCTCAGTCAACCACAGGTTCCGCTTCAAGCATTTCCGTGGCTCATTCTTCAGTTCCCCACGGCTCCGCTGCAGCAAATCCTGACGTCCACGATGTCCGGCACCCCAAGTACCGGTTATCCTCCTAATTCGCCGCTGATAAGATATTTACAGACACGGAACTTCTTTATCATATCAGCGGTCAGACACAGCAAACCGGGCAAATCATGCACCACCCTATGGCATCTCAAAACAGCACCCAACCACCCGTTTCCATCACTCGTCTGTTAATCCTCAGAGCATACATTCACTTTCTCATTATCATCACACGTCCCCACAAAGCTTTCACACATTTCACACCCAAAACCTGCATATGAATCATGTTGCTCACCCCTTTTTCGAGACCGCCACTCATACCATGTAATCGCAAGGTCTGCCAACACCAGTCCAGTATACTGCGAACCACGGTCACAGCACCATTTCTCACCATAATTATTCGGTCCAATCCCACGCGGGGCACTCCGTCCATCCCGCCCAACATCATCCTCATAACTCGCTACAGAATTCTACTGGTCAACAACCTCCGAGTGCTGGTGTACACAAAACTATGCTCGCAAAACAATTCGTCAAGGGCGCGTTGATGGCCGGCGGTGTTCTGGCAAAATACAACCGTCTGAGTGGAGGCAATCGGTCTGTGTGGAATGGAAATGGGAACAATGGAGGTTTCTTTTACAATTGCTGGCCCCATATATAAATATCAGTCGTCGCATGCAAATTCTAGGTTCAAGATACTAGGTACCTTTATGTAGTACTAGTCTAAATATATATTAGCTACCATTGGGCAGCTGTACACCCTTCAGTAGTGACATGCCGATTAGCATTGGCTTCAGGGTGCCAGCTGGGGAGTTTTGACTCATCGTCGCCTGTATCAATATCGAGAAACGGATATTCGACTACATGTAAGGTTACAGTCTTGTAGACAATCACTGGCACCGCATGGAAGACCGGGTCGCTGGAACCAGTTTAATATCCTTCTTTCAACCCGTTGTGAATTCAAAGGACGCTTGTCCACCTAGTCCCGCTGCTGGGGTGTCGCCGCTACCCAGTCATTCGAGCCCACGGGAGAAAGCTTGAAGTTTAAACCACTACTAGCACGCGGAAGGCTGTAAATTCACAAGTTGTATTCCGCATTCATATACCTTCCCGGTACTCCGAGTTGGGGTGATTGCAGCGCTGCAGCTGCCTGAGCAGGAGGCAAAGGTAGTCAGGTGACGGGGTCCATTGGGCGACACCGTGATCAAGATGTGTTCTTCTACTCACCGCCATGAATCCCAAACATGCATCCTCAGAACTGCTCAAACGCTCAGGTTCGTGTCCTGTTCTCCTCATGACCCTAATTCAATGCCTTTCACCTAGAACCTGCGAAATCCGCGACCCGCGGGAATGCTCGCAACCCAAAACTTATGTGCACATACGCACTGTATGTGTTTAAGGTTAAGTCACCGTGAGCAACAATCCAAGCCGTATGATCACGGCTTGATGGTTTATCACCTGGACTCGCAGTACGGCCTACGCGAGTACAATCGTATAAAGTATGGCCACTGAGGTGCATCGTTTGTTACCATCATTCAAACTACTAACTGCCGTTCAAGTTGCAGACTATCCCATAAGTCGAATCCAAATATTCCATTGTATCAAGCGCTGTTGAGTAACTTAATGATGTCCTCGTGTCCAGGACATAAGGGTATGTCCTACTCAAGGCATGGATGTCTTCGTTGACTAGTGTCAAAACGGCAACTAGTGTGCCTCGCAGGTCCGGTCAGGGGGCGCAGCGCCGTTCGTTGAGATCTCGACACTAATCTACGGCGTACAAGTCAAGTTGGAGCACGCTGTATTGTTTGGTTAGTAGGCATGTTGACATGTTCTGTGCTTAGATAACTGTCTCGTAGTTGTGTGGATGACAAAGAGCTCGAATTTCTTGGATACGCTGGTCATGAGAAGGGGGTACAGTCGTAATTCATGGCTGGATATTGTGATTACATGTTGTATTTTACAGACTAGCTTGGACAACCCTAAACTCGGACTACATACTGAGCATAGAAGTATGATCTACTGTACACTTGGTCACATCTAAATTGTATCTGAAATTTCCATAATGGATCTATTGCTGCGGTCATCATCAGCATTAAGGTCTACAAGTATTGATTTTAGTAAGTGCAAAGAATGGAAAGGGTGTTGAGGAGACTCACTCCTGTCGGCACTTCTGCCAGTGCTGTCCATGTGCCATGCAGCTCAGATCAAGCTCAGGACATCCTCTGGGTATCACTAATGCAGTTTCAGGGTTATAGAACGGGCGTCGAGAAGCGGGTGGTACCCAGAATAACAGCTGCTGTTTGGGTCCCGCCACCCATCCACTGTCAACATTCAGGACAAAGGGGGTCGAACGGCAGTTGTCATGGGATGTTCCCTCCGTTAACTCAGAAGTCTTGCGCAGCGCGTGAACGAGGTTGGATGAGAAGGAAATGAAGTGATTATTCCAAGTGTTCAATGGCATAGTAGCGGTGGCTTCGAGCGTGCGATGTTCATCTGAGAATGGTAAAGGATCTGACACAGCGCACTGCTGCGATGGCTGCCTCGTCGCAGCATCCCACACCCGAACAGTCTGATCCCGTGAACCAGTGACGATGCAAGTGCTGTCTGGCGAGAACGAGACCGAGGTAACTGAATCAGTATGCCCCCGCAAGGGCTCGCCGACTGGCTGCCTCGTTGCAGCATCCCACACCCGAACAGTCTGATCCTGTGAACCAGTGACGATGCGAGTGCCGTCCGGCGAGAATGAGACCGAGTTAACTGAATGAGTGTGCCCCCGCAAGGGCTTACCGGCTGGCCGCCCCGTCACAGCATCCCACACCCGAACGGTCTGATCCTGTGAACCAGTGACAATGCGAGTGCCGTCCGGCGAGAATGAGACCGAGGTAACTGAAAGAGTGTGCCCCCGCAAGGGCTCACCGACTGGCTGCCCCGTCGCAGCATCCCACACCCGAACAGTCCGATCCCAAGAACCAGTGACGATGCGAGTGCCATCCGGCGAGAACGAGACCGAGTTAACTGGAAGAGTGTGCCCCCGCAAGGGCTCACCGGACTGGCTGCCCCGTTGCAGCATCCCACACCCGAACAGTCTGATCCCAAGAACCAGTGACAATGCGAGTGCCGTCCGGCGAGAACGAGACCGAGTTAACTTCACCCATGTGTCCCCGCAAGGGCTCACCGACTGGCTGCCCCGTTGCAGCATCCCACACCCGAACAGTCCGATCCCAAGAACCAGTGACAATGCGAGTGCTGTCCGGCGAGAACGAGACCGAGGTAACTGGAAGAGTGTGCCCCCGCAAGGGCTCACCGACTGGCTGCCCCGTTGCAGCATCCCACACCCGAACAGTCTGATCCCGTGAACCAGTGACAATGCGAGTACCGTCCGGCGAGAACGAGACCGAGTTAACTTCACTCATGTGCCCCCGCAAGGGCTCACTGACTGGCTGCACCGTTGCAGCATCCCACACCCGAACAGTCTGATCCGAAGAACCAGTGACGATGCGAGTGCCGTCCGACGAGAACGAGACCGAATTAACTGAATGAGTGTGCCCCCGCAAGGGCTCACCGACTGGCTGCCCCGTTGCAGCATCCCACACCCGAACAGTCTGATCCCAAGAACCAGTGACAATGCGGGTGCCGTCCGGCGAGAACGAGACCGAGTTAACTTCACTCATGTGCCCCCACAAGGGCTCACCGACTGGCTGCCCCGTCGCAGCATCCCACACCCGAACAGTCCGATCCCAAGAACCAGTGACGATGCGAGTGCCGTCCGGCGAGAACGAGACCGAGGTAACTGAATCAGTATGCCCTCGCAAGGGCTCGCCGACTGGCTGCCTCGTTGCAGCATCCCACACCCGAACAGTCTGATCCGAAGAACCAGTGACGATACAAGTGCCGTCCGGTGAGAAGGAGACCGACTTGACTGAATGAGTGTGCCCCCGCAAGGGCTCACCGACTGGCTGCCCCGTTGCAGCATCCCACACCCGAACAGTCTGATCCTGTGAACCAGTGACGATGTGAGTGCCGTCCGGCGAGAACGAGATCGAGGTAACTGGAAGAGTGTGCCCCCGCAAGGGCTCACCGACTGGCTGCCCCGTTGCAGCATCCCACACCCGAACAGTCTGATCCTGTGAACCAGTGACGATGTGAGTGCCGTCCGGCGAGAACGAGATCGAGGTAACTGGAAGAGTGTGCCCCCGCAAGGGCTCACCGACTGGCTGCCCCGTTGCAGCATCCCACACCCGAACAGTCTGATCCCAAGAACCAGTGACGATGCGAGTGCCGTCTGGCGAGAATGAGACCGAGGTAACTGAATCAGTATGCCCCCGCAAGGGCTCGCCGACTGGCTGCCCTGTTGCAGCATCCCACACCCGAACAGTCTGGTCCCAAGAACCAGTGACGATGCGAGTGCCGTCTGGTGAGAACGAGGCCGATGAAACTGCACCAGTGTGCCCGCTGAGCACAGTCTGAACAGCCGGCCAATTCATATTACATCCGAACACCACACGAAGAGTATTCGGAAACCGTGCAGAAAACGTTCTCGATAGCGGAAAGTTGGCAGGGGAAAATGGGAGTGCCGATACATACAGATGCGGTGTGCTGTGTAGAATCATGCCGCCAAAAACTTGAATGAACCTCTGTATGTCCATTGCAGTCGAGGAAACATCTTTGAATTCGGAATGGCACTGTGATTGCCCATGAGCGCTTTATCTGGCACCTAGTAGCAGTGTGCTCACCTTCAGCCACTGGGCAACGGGAGGAAGGGCAGCAACTGCGCCGCTGAGCGCATTGATCAGGCCGAGTAACTCAAGCCAGAAAAACAGCCGTTCATCTTCGAAGAATAATTTCACTTCTTTTGCGAGCTCCTTGTTGAAGACTGTGGTTCGTATGTGCGAAGTCCAAAATCGAGAGGAATATGACAGATATGGGGAGATGCATTTTTGGACTCGTTCTTGCAGCCCGGGATCTTCGTTATTAGGGAGATATGATGACTTCAAATTGCAGATATTGAAGCGAAGATCGTGTTCCATCACCCGAAGGGACGCAAACGCGAGGTCGCGCTGCGCATTTGGCAGGTCGATGAAAAATTCACCACTGGATGGTTTGTCTGTTAAGAAATCGTGGAAGGATGCGTGAAGTGGTCGGATTGGGGAATCTGAGTTGGTGGTGCCGCTGAGGAGGGAACCCATGCTTCTGATCACAAGCTCCACGTCGAAATTGTCTTCTTGCATTGGGAAATGGCGCCTCATGGCGTTCAGGGAAGCTAGGGGAAGGGGTTCAGCTGTGCCTAGTATTTGTCCCATCACCGAGCGGGAATCTCGTAAGCGCCGTCGAACGCGATTTTTGCGACTGCTGGACGTGGGTAGGTGTATCCCTGTGCATGATATTTGTTAAAATGAGGTCATACATGCTGTACAACAGCATGCTTCTTTCAGCAGGATCGCGTGACACCACAGCGTTGTAGCAATCAATTGAAGATAGTCCCACATCGGGATCTTTGATGTATCCGCACGCGAGACGCGCCCACTCGAAAAGTCCATCAGCTTTCTCAGCGAGGACTGCGAACTCTTTATCCTGGAAACTCAACCCTTCCAACTCCTTGGATACGTAAGCATGAATGTCGCGCTCTGCGACAGCTGTTGGAATATCATCCATGGACATCTGTCGAATATGCTGAACACTGTTAAATTCGTCATTGATGTCACGAAGTGGGCGAGAGGTAACGATGAAGCGGAAGTTGTTGGGGAGGTCTGTGATTTTGGGAACGGCGGGGTCTTGATGTTTGCCAGCTAGAATACGGAGGAGATCTTTCCGTGTTTCTACTCCACCGCTCTCGTCCAGTCCTTCGATCACGATCACGATGGGCTCCTTAGTTGACCCAGATGACTTTGCTAGTGGCTCAACAAGAAGCTTCTGCCACTGCTGGACGATATCCGCAGTCTTCTTGAGCGAACTCGAGGCTTGAACTGTATTTGCCAAGGCCCGCCTCACCTCTGGGTCATGGTCGGCCAGGTCGCGCGCGATCGTGGAAAAGATCATTTCGTGGCGACGGTCTGTTTCCCGCTGGCGGTCAAAACAGTAACACGAACCGAGCCCTCCCACATCTTCGAACCACTTAGCGATGGTGTGGGCGATAGCAGATTTTCCCTTGCCTGCAGGGCCAGATAGCCACAGCACGCGTGGAACGTTGTCCCCAGTGCTGTTGACCCATTCTGTGATCTGGGAAAGGATTTCCGTGCGGGTCCCTTGAAGGCACTGTTTTCTGGTATCTAGTCCCGCGCCTTCTGCATAAGTCATACCGCTGAGGTCCAGTATTTCTTCTGTGAAGGTTTGAATATATGTCAAGTCACAAGGACGTCTGAATACTTACCTGTACGGTGGAGATGTATGGCTATGTCGCGGACGTTGGTGGCTGTGTCGTGGGCGTTGGTGGCTATATCGTGGATGCGTACAGCTACGTCGTGAGCAACTTGGTCCCGGAAGTTTTGCATGAGCCCATCGAACACTTCACTGTACTTTTGTGTCGTATCTGTTGTTTCTGAGACGACGTTCTTTCCCAGTCTCTTCCCTGTGATGATGGTAGAAGCTCGAGACGGTACAGAATGCAAAGCTTGTAACACTCACAAAAGTTTGTAGTCTCTGAGTAACTTTTAATAAAACGGGCACATTCACTGGTCTGCTGAGAAATCTTTCCAAGGATATCGCGCATCGACGAAATTTGGCCTAGTATCTCGTCTTGTGTTATGAAATTGTAAACTTCACATAACTTCTCGACAAGTTTGCGTATTGCTGCGTCACGATTTGCTTGAGCTAGAATAATCTGCACAAATGATTGCTGAGTAACAGCGCGACACAGGGAGAAAAAGAATACATACTTTGGCTACACAAGATAAGACGCCCAGTGCCATCTTTGCATATGGATGTACCTGTCGAACTGTATTAGTTATGTTCCGATCGAGAGAAAGGTCCATACATCCGCTATCTTCCCGATAACATCGTCGAATATCCTGAGGGGTTTGAGATATGTATCCTGGAAACCGTCAACAGCATCGAGATCCGCTTGTGCGTCCTGAACAATATAAAGTGCGGTAGTCGCATGTCCCGAAGGTGAATGCATATGCTCTGCAGCCTGAAGTGCCGACTGAGTATCAGCATCCATTTCCATACCAGACGGAGCCGCCTGGACCTGCACGATCACCAGAAATTAGAGAGAGGACAGAGACTAGAAGGCAAGAAAACCTATATACCGGATTCGGGTCAATGACGCAGGTTCATGCGGGGGCACAGGACTGTGGTTGCGGGAATTATTCGAACGCTTATCCCAATCTCAGCCGTATTCCACTGACAGAACACTCATTATGCATACTCGTGGACTCACAGAGACCCTCAACTTGTTCGCACCATCCTTGAGTTTCTCCAGAAACCGACGGACTCTTCCACGGGGTCGGTGCTAGACGAAGGATGCATCGATGTCAGCATTTGGAGTGGAGCGAACCAAGCCACGTACCGAACTTTGACGAGCTGTTGCTTCGTTAGATGTGTGGGTTTCTTGAGTGGAATCTCTCCGACTCGATGATGAGTTGCCTTTCCTCCGAGTCATCATGAATAACAGTTGAAGCGAAGGGAAGGGCTCTATATCATCAATTATATAGGTCACTATAATTAGTACAAACCTTGAGCAAGCCTCGAGGTCTGTATGATCTCGATCTAAAATCGTCCGATAATCATCGCATCGACTTTTTACTTATAATTAGCACAAGCCTCGAGGTAAATATTTGTTGTACTATTTGAAAGAATTTATCTAATCGTTTTCACTCTCGTAAGGCGGCTCCAAGGATTCCACAGGTCTTGCACTGCCTTTAACTGTGGCAGTGCTGATCGTTGACCTGAGTTCGAAAGCCAGCGCAAGTTGCTCGCTCATACAGTGGAGACAGGGAATGTAAGCGCGCGTCCCGCGATTGTTTGCACTTTGTTCTCGCCGGATGGCTTGAAAAGAATAAGTATAGACTAAAGTTCGGGGAATTAGGGATCCCGCTCTGGTTATGAACGGGAGAGAATTCGTCAGCACCGCGGGTCAGCTGCATTACAGGTTTACTGATGAATCCACGTGACAGGAACGTGTGGTTACTGCGGGTGATCACTGTGTCGGAAACTGTGCTAGAGTAAAACAATTGATAGCATGATTGATCAAGCAAGCTTAATGAAAGTTTAACGTCAACGTTTGTTGTCGACCAAACACTGTCCGCCGAACTACCTCTTCGATTGAACTTCCATCTATCATGTATTTATATAATCCACATTTCATGATTGAACTCACGCGAAAGGAGGGTAGCAGAACTCCAGGATACACGAGACTTGCAGAGATGGTCCAAGCACAGTTTGAACATAAAAACTGATTGATCTCGTCGTCAGGAATAATGTTATACATAGCCAACAGTTCTTATCCCCAAACCACCTGATGCGTACCACATCGCCGTATCCTATTTTTACGGTCTTACGGTAGTACAGGTATTTCCGCCCGTCACGGACCTACCAGTGATCTCGAACTCGAGAAATTTATAATGTCAGCCTTCAGTTCACGCCATCTTCATCACTCTCGTCAAGGATATTCATCACTGTGCGATTCATGGGTTTGAATTTATCTACTAGAGCCAATCTATTGGCCATGTCCCAGGCTTTGCTTGCGCTACAAGCATTGTCTTCTCCAGCAGCTAACGTATCTGCATCCATTGTCGACTTGGGTTATCCCAGTACCAGGGATCAGTCGACACAGCCACAAACATTACCAGCTTTCTTGGAATACGCTACGCGGCTCCTCCAGTTGGTGTGTTTACTTCAGTTTGTTGCACATAATCTCCGCTCACGCACCAATTGCATAGGTGGCTTAAGATGGAAAGCTCCACAGCCTCCATCAACCGTCTCTGGGGTTCAACAAGCTACCACACAACCAAACGAATGTTATCAAGCACCCGCAGGCGACTCTTCGACAAATCCATTTGAAAGCTTCTCTATAACGAAAAGGGCTGTTAGTCAATCTGAAGACTGTTTATTCTTAAAGTAAGCTCTGTCGTAGAGCGATGGTGTTGACATTTGCAATTAATGGTTGCGTCCGGTAGTGTATACGTTCCTGGGAATCAAGTGGTGACCACTCCAGGAGGAGGGCTCCCAGTTGTCGTTTGGATTCACGGAGGAGGGTATATTGAAGGAGCTGCAAGCGAATACAATGGCGCAGATCTAATTATAGACTCGAATTACGGTATCATCAGTGTCATAGTTCAGTACCGCCTCGGTTTATTCGGTATGTTTTCATTGTTCCTATCGGTTTCAAATGCACACTGAGGTGTGCACACTACCGATTAGGTTTTCTTCCAGGGGAAGCAGTCAAGGCAGGGGGTTCACTTAATGCTGGACTACGTACGTGATCATCATGGTCTGCTAGTATTCGAATTCAGCTGAACTTAATTTCCAAGTCGATCAGAATTATGCGTTGCAGTGGGTGCAGGCCTACGTGAGCAGAACACTGTACTTGCGTTGTGTACCCCAGCTGATAGGAGGCTTACACGGATAGATAAGCAGCTTCGGCGGTGACCCCACGAAGGTCACAATTTGGGGAGAGTCCGCTGGTGAGCTGCTCTAGGTACTCTTTACCACCTTCATCTTTGTTTACTACTTTGCTTTAGGTGCCGGTTCAGTGCTGCAGCATCTCGTTGCCAATGGAGGAAATACGCAGCCTCCCCTCTTCAGAAGCGCCATGACGAGCTCTACGTTCTTACCATCCCAATACAACTATAATGATCGCATTCCGGAGGTGATTCTTTTTCATGAGGATGTTGTCTGTAGGGTCCTAAATGCCGCTACTAGATGTTGTATAGTGAGGCCATTAACGGAACAAAGTAAATCTTTTGAAAACTATCATTCCCTATCTAATCCCTCAACTCACAGTTGTACCTCGAGTTCGGATACCCTCTCTTGTTTGCGCGCTGCAGATGTCAATACACTGCAGACGTTGAACTATAACATCAATGTCAACGGGTTCTCTGGCACATTCGTATTCGTCCCTGTGGTGGATGGCACTTTCATCTTGGAGAGGCCCACTGTAACGATAAGCAAAGGTCGTTTGAATGGCGTATGATCCATGAATGCATCTATCTCATAAACAAACTGATTCCCTTTCTCCCTTAGAACTATCTTCTTTCTGTGACCAATTCGCATGAAGGGAACGATTTCGTCAATCCATCGACGACATTGGACGTTGCGGACTATGTCTTGACGCTTTTTCCGAACTTTGGTTTTGCTCAGGCCGCTGGAGCGGCGACGATCTACCAGAAATACGGAAGCAACGTTAACCAGGCAAATCTTGTGATGGGTGACTGTACGTATATTATTGAACGAATGATCACGGTCCCTGATTTCATGCCGTCGTTTCAGCGATATTCGTTTGCCCCACTTATTATCTCCTCTCAGCATTCGGAGGACGAGCTTGGAAAGTGAGTTTGAGGCAACTCCCAAATTCATTTATACTGAATACAAGCAGGGCGAATTTGCAATCCCGCCCGGCCTGCATGGAAGTGATGTTGCATACTACTTCACCTCAGGCTTGTAAGTCGCAGCATTGGGTCAACCCCTACTCTGATCGTAAACCGTTTCAGGCCTCCCTACAACAATTCGCAGTTCATCACTGCTTTCTCGAATTCATTCATGGCTATGGCTATGTTTGAGACTCCTGACCACAGATACACCCCAGGGGATATCACGCCTTCCTGGAGTACTTGGCAAGATGATCTGACGGAGATGAAGTTCAACGAGACATTCGCGGGAGCACCTGACGTTCACACTTTCAAGACTGATAATGCTTTGTTGGAGCGTTGCGCGTGAGTACCATATTCGTGATGAGATAAGTGCTAAGCTAAAGACATGCAGTTATTGGTTGAGCGTGTCTGCGTATTCAGCGCAGTGATGGAAGTCAAGTGCTGCTCTGGTATCTGAATGGTCCTGCAATATGTTTGTCATCCATCCAGTAGCTTGTCACAATGTTTCTAGTCGTATAATCATTGTACAGCGAAACTTTTTGTCAATCAAAAGATTCGTCGGTTCATATCAATTGGCAACGAGTACCATCCGTAGTATACTCTCTGGTGATGTCACGTCTCCCCAGTCTGAGTACATCTATTGTCAGGCCTTCCTACAACGGAGATGCATGATTCCTTTGTTCTGCGTGGGATATTTATTTGTTTACAACCTTCAATTGGCTGCGTGGCACAGGCTACAGCCGCTCGCGGATGCTCAAGTTAGTGACAAACCGGCCAAATTGATCACGACCTACTGCGTTGGAGCGTAGGAACATCAAGCAGTCAAGTTCTACCCTTATGTTTCATGTCACCTCTGACCATATCAAGCTATTTGTTCAACGCCAGCGTCACGAATTATTCGTTATCAAACACAGGAGCTCTACATGCCTGATCCTCATAATAAGTACGATGCAAAGCCCCGAGCCCTATCATCCGACATCCATCCAACAACCATATAGAACATACGCCAAGCGACACGACGAGGCACGATGGCTGCGTCCAAGAATTTATCCAATCATCATACAGAAGATCCGCCAGGCAATAAAGAAGAAAGGAAAACACCGAGAAATGTTCGATGCAAAACGAGTATCAATAATATGAAGTGGTGCAACAAGAAGTTAGCGGCAGTGACAGATGCAGGTCATGGGGGACTTACAGTCGCGCGCTGGACTATGTCGCGTTGCAGGTAGGAACGATATACCCATATACCAACTTCTTCCGATGGAGATTGAACTTGCGACCTCCCTTCTTAGCGCGGGCCTTGCTAGCAAGGACCGGTTCGCATTGCTTCTGATGCCGATTTAAAGCATCGGACCTCGACCACCGCTTGCCGCAATAGGGGCATTCGTAGGACGTCGTATAGTGGACGCCCTCAATGTGACGGGCCAAATTGAGTATCGCCCCCGGTTTCGGGCAACCCTCGAATTTACAAGGAGCCGCGTCTTTGGATTTGACATCGTGCCAACGCAACAGGTGATCTGCGACACGGACCTTGTTCATTTCTATAAACAGCCCGCACGGCTGGTCCGTCCAACCGCATGCTCGTACGCAAGTCATCCCTGTGGGTAGTTCATTTGTAATCTTGACGGACCGTGTGGGGTGAGAATCGTCGAGTTCCATCGCCCCAAATCTCCTCGTTCGAAGAAGATTACCGCGGGCGTCATGAGTCCTGCGGTTGCTGATGTCTACTGGCTGTGGGTCGTGAATGGGCACAGCCATGACTATGGCACTAGCGTCTGCTAGTGTGTAATTACCAAACTTTCCCTCTCTGATTTCATCGTCGTCGTCGTCCAAGCATCTGCGCTTGCGCGTAGTTGGTACCAGAGACGAAGTCAAACTGCCATCCTCGGATTCAACAGTATAATCAGTTTTACATGTGGGAGGCTTGGCACACACGGTCGCATCGGAAGCAGAGGAAGATGGCATAGACTTGCTAAGAAAATTATGAGATGACCTGCGCGTCATCCGACTTGAGATTAAACACAAACCCATCCAAAAACATTTTCAGACTGCTGTATGTGGTGCTATGTGCGGAAGATATCATCGGCATATGAAGATACTGAGTCGACATGTGAGTAGACTCACAAAGACATAGATGATTTGAACGAATGATATGAAGTGTTCAAGGTCACAAGATGAATTTGTCAAATTAAGGAGGACGAGAGAAGATAGGAATTGAAGGACAGAAAATGCCAAGTTTTTAACCTCACAATATGTAGAGAAACGCTAGACAAAGCACGCCTGTGGACGCGCATTGTGGCCCGATGAGATGTCGCAAAAAGGTAAGCATTTGTGGTCACTGGACAATAAGAAATACACATGTGGCCTCTGTGAAATAAATTTCTTTGAAGTTCTGTGCATTAACATTAATCTACAAAAAATGCAAACCGTCCACAGCACGTCGCTCAGCATCCTTTGTATGCCTAAACGGTGACGATAATGTAAGCACTGGCGTATCTTCATTAGATAATATGACATTACATGCTCGGCGCTACAACTCTAATAAGATTCCAAGGATCGCAAACAATGTTCTTCTTGCAGTGTGTAGTCGCGAAGGAGAAGGAGCAGAGTCAGCATGTTGTTTTGGTACGTTGTTGACGTTACTAAGCAAGGGCCTGTCAGATTGCAGATTCATCAGGAAATTCACACATTCCTTAACATGCTTAATCAGCTTAACTCACTTATCTCAAAACTTGTTTGCTCTCTCTCACATCATTCACCTGGCATATCTTATATTTTTTGAGTGCGAAATACAATAAAACATGTATATTAATATATCTCAACTTTTATTTTCTGAATTCATTCACATTGAAATTTTGGACAAGTAGATTCAATTTCACCAAGGCAGTTAAGTGTAAATAAGTCCGCATAAGGGCACGTCAAGGAATGTGTGAATTTCCTGATGTTATCACTTTGGTACCCATTCATTGGGTGATTCATCCGGTGAACTTCACCTGTGTTCGGTTTCATAGTGTATTTTGTTAATGCTCACAACATAGAACAGATTGCAACCTCGGATCTATAACTACATATCAGTGGATTTCAAAAACCAACATTGTTTAACATTTTGTCTCGCCTTGTTATATTACTTTGCCTGATGACATCACTCAAGAAATTTTTAGGCTAGAAGTGACTTCTGCTAACGTGTAAATCTCACCCGCGTTGTTATATGTTCAACGAATGCATTCGTCATCTGATCACGCTCTAACCCCAAAGATGCCAATAGGTCCCAGTCAACGTTCGACAAATACTGGCAGCTCGACCACTCTCTTCTAGTAGATCTCGAGACATACAGCGCAGAGTGTCTGCATGTTATCTCTGAGATGCTCAGGACTCTGGTTGAGGGGAAGCCTATTACCGCTCCTGTGGTACGTTGCGCATTTTTTTTGAACTGAAAAGTCTAACTCTGATGGTTTTGTGACAGTGTGCCTATTAGTTTTCATACTCTCTGGACAGACTGTCGTTTGTAGTGGCGGTGACCCGTCACTTGCCAGTCCCAGACTTCGCTTATCTTATCACGGCCTTCTCTTAAGTCCTTTCCACTTTCCTGTCATCTTACCACGCAGTTTTGATCATCCATGTCACCTCGTCTATCAGTTCTCTCCTCAAATTTCATTCTCTTATTTTTCAACACATCAACACACTAAAAATTTGACCTGATAACTGACCAATGCATGCAAACCGTCCGCTCGCTCGCTCCATCTATGTCTTTCGACAGATTCAACGGGCAGGATGTTTGCGCCTGACACAACCCAACTATGTAAGAGGTAGGCCCACTCTCGATCTTTGATTCAGTCACAAGTCATACATTCACGGTTTTTAAACGTTTCTCTATCCTGGAATTTTCGTCGCTCGAGCACCAGTAAAATTTGGGCAGAAGCAAGTATTCCCGCCACAAACTATCTACATGCGGTGCCATTGACCACATCGCACCAACGAGAAAGCAGAAACATAGTTTACCGTAGCTCATTCGGCGTCACACACATATGGTGTCTTCTTTCTACCACGCCGGTGAGTCAACAGATCCTGGATAAAACTACTCATACTCACCTCTCTGCCATTATCATTCCATAATATCAAATTCTTCACGTATTTTCACACACATATATGGTGTCTTCTTTCTACCATGCCGGTGAGTCAACAGATCCTGGATGAAACTACTCATACTCACATCTATGCCATTATCATTCCATAATACCAAGTTCTCCACGCATGTGGAGCCAGAGCAGCAATTTTTATGAATCTTGCAATTTTTGCCAAAGTCGATGCATTGACTGTCAGCACTGACAGTCATAGACGCTGTCAAAGCAGCAATAACAGCGAGGACGACTTGGAAGGAGGGACGCATTATTTGTGTTCTTAGAAATAAATCGGTAGGAAGGAGTCCTTTTATACCATTCTGAACAGAACTTATAACAGATGACATTTGCCCTGCCAGCAGATAGCTGACGAAAATTTGTAAAGTAAGCCTTCGCATCGCGTAACAAACTACTCATGCGTTGTTCTATCAACTGCGCTGCATCAATGAGACGCAGAAACGCTACTCGCTGTAGCTCATCTGATCTCACGCATATATATACGTAGGATGGCTACCACGCCGACGGTGAGTCAATAAATCTACTCGTACTCACATGTACTAAAGCTTCCACCTGAGACACGTCATTCGTGAGATATGATATGAAATATCGGAAATAAATTTGAATGTGTATGGTAGGAGGATGGCTTACTCTTTATCCTGAATACTATTCCACCCGAAATTCCCTTTCAATAGATGTTATTTGCAATTAATCCTAGCAACCTCGAATTTGACTCAACTACTCCGAGGAGTTTTTTGGTGAGACAGAAGAACAAGATCCCTGTAGGTAAGGTGGCCTTTACTGTACACGAACCACCTCATCAGCACCACACCTTGGCAGGGGTATTAATACAACCCTTGCTATCGTAGAAAAGTAGGAATGCATACTTGCCAGCTATCCCCAAGGCTTCTTTGTATGTCTGCTGGAGAACCCATACCCATTTCACCATAGGCTTAAAAATAGATTTCTCAGCCTTCCCACATTATTCCCACACCCCACATTTTCGCATTTTGGCCACACAGCAGGGTTAGAGCTATTTAAGATAGGTTTTAATGTTGTCCAGAATGCAAAGAATCTTTGTGAAATTTAAACTAACATAAATTTGAGTACATAACTTCAAATTTCATCAGTGTTTTGTGTGAAATCCAAAATATCAAGCTTTCACAGCCATTTTGCACTGATGATATGTTACTGAAAATACATCAGGAAATTCACACATTCCTTGACGTGCTTAATCAGCTTAACTCACTTATCTCAAAACTTGTTTGCTCTCTCTCACATCATTCACCTGGCATATCTTGTATTTTTCGAGTGCGAAATATAATAAAACATGTATATTAATATATCTCAACATTTTTTTCTGAATTCATTCACATTGAAATTTTGGACAAGTAGATTCAATTTCACCAAGGCAGTTAAGTGTAAATAAGTCTGCATAAGGGCACGTCAAGGAATGTGTGAATTTCCTGATGTAAGAAATATAGTCAGAGTTTGAGTGTCTGCTTGGATTTCAAGTTTTATTATGATGCTTAAATTGGAACAATTACTTGAAATCTGATTGAGGGTTGGTATGTTAAGTTGTATCAAACAATTAAACCATGCCAAAAATTTAAAGTACATGGTAGTAACAAAATGTGATGACAAAACTTCAAGTTTTGTCTTCTGATTATGTCATATACCATACATCTGATCTCAGATCCGATCTGATCTGATTGAGCCTACTTCCATCCGGTCCACAGATCCTGTCCAGATCACCCATCCAAAAGTCCCTACTTCTTGCACTCTAACTCCCTTGTGGACATCTGCATCTACCTCCTTTCAGCAATCCTCCTGTCTCCGGTATTCTGGCTATGTATATTTCCTTCCTGCTTATTGATCCGTTACCTATGTCTCATTTCTGACTCATGCTTATTGATCTGCTGTGCATTGACTAATAGACTTCTGTTATACATCGTACATAGCCCTCGGTCCCAGACTCATTGATTATCTGTGCTAGTTACTTACAGTATATAAACCACTTGTAAATCTCCGTAGAACCTTAGTTCGAATATCATCTTAGAATGTATATGTATGATAGACAGGGTTGTGTTCATGGAATAGCTTACAAAATATACTTGCCTAATGATAGACTTGGGGAGTTGGTCAATAGGTTGGTCAAATATGATGTATGGTGAACACTGGGTCAGTGTGCCCTGAATAACTTATACAAAATATACTTGCCAGGACTACCTTGGTCAAGTATGATAGATGAGGTGGTCAGTCAAAAGGTCAGTCAAAAGTGGTGTATGATAGACATGGTCGGTGTTCATGGAATAGCTGACAAAATACACTTGCCCAATGATAGACTTGGGTGGTTGGTCAATTGGCTGGTTAGTCAGTCAAATACAACCAATTGCCGATGCACTATTGATACTTGGAAAAACACAATCAATACATATGCAATCCAATCCAAATCAATTTCATTCAATTTATGTAGTTAACAGTAGCTAACTAACTAATGGTGTACTACATAAGGGTATGCTGGGTGTCAAGGGAGGGAGGGAGTCTTAGAAACAGGTGATGATATAGTAAAATAAGTTTGGACAGTGGGAGCAGATAAAGGACTGGCCTGCACTGACTCAGATAATGCTTGCCCACTGGTGAATATACTGCCTTGCACATCAGGATGACCAAATGGGTGAGATACTAAGGGTTGACCAACATTGACCGAAAGTGGGTTGTGAGCAACCACTTCTCCAGTGGTGAATGTAGTGCCCTGCACATCAGGAAGACTGAAAGGGCAAGACACTGAAGCTTTACTGACACCAACCAAATGAGTGATGGGAGCAACTGAAGGGCCAAACACACCAGTCAGATACCTCATGCCCATTGCACTGCCCAAGGAACCATGGCCATGGCTTATCATTAGCAGCAGGAATGATGGATTGAGGAGTGATTGTTTCTGCTGAAGTGTCTCGACCATGTTGACCAGATCATTGACCAATGTCACCCATGCCACTGAAGTCAAGCTGCATAGCTGAAAACTTGGCCTGCATAGAGGAGATGTGGGCGTTGAAGTCATGCTCCATCGCATCCACCCTAGTGAGGGTATTGTGGTTGGCCATTTGCATGGCCACAACTTGAGCCATCAGGGAAACCAGACAATTGTGGATGGTGGGCTCAGCCACTGAAAGAGCAGGAGGTGGTGGTGGGGGAATGATGATGGGGTCCATGTCCTCCTGCCAATGCTCAGGAGGGAAGTCATTGGCCAATGCGATGGCTGCAGGCTGGTTGATGGGCTCACTTGGCATCACCGCAGCGACATCAGTCTGCTGCTTGGTATTGGCTGCACAAGACATGTCAACATCCTCATCAGTAACAACAGCAACATCTAAATTGAGGGGTAAATATTGTTATCACTGTCAAAAAAAAAGAAACTCATTGGTGTCCTCCATGGCATCCTCAGATTCCACAACAGGTGTTGGTTGATGTGCACAGGAGGTCACCCTTGTCACCTTGGATTGAGGCTTGGACATGGAGGCCGCTGCAGCCCTTGAACAAGGATGTGATGCCTGCACCTGCTTAGTCATTGCTGGGAGCTTGTCATTGGGTCGGTCGCATTGCACCTTCATGCTATAGCACCTGGCACGGGACTTCATGATCTGCCCCCTGCAGCCAAATTGATTGGTGGGACCAACATCACCTTGGGAGCTGGGGGCGGGACCTAGGAGATAGGGTTTGGCACTGGCGCCAGTGCTGGTGCAACTATGAGGAGGTTAGCAAAGAAGGGTGCATTCAGAAAAGTGAAGTGATTCAGTTGGCCCCAACTTTGGTGGCACCCACTGGTCCCATGTGAGAAAGAAATTCTGGTTGGTCTTGATCTACTCGTCCTGTAACCTTTGAGCTTTGTCAATGAGATTTTCATGAGAATCCATGTACTTGCAGGGGTTGCAGTTAGGCATATATATACACAACAATAGATAACTAGACCACTGAGGCCACAGCTCAGCAAAACCCAGTGGCAATTGTCATTTCGGCTGATCCCAGTGGTGCCACGACCACTTTTGCATTGACATTTGCTAAGGCCACCTCAAAGCCCACAGCGAGTCATTCCCTATATAACTTTGTCAACACTCATCTGATCATCTTCTTATCTACATACATACATACATACATGGTGTTAAGACTGTACTCAAAAGGTAAAGGATCTGAAGGGCTTTGGCCTCAGTTCATACACTGTGCCCCTTTCCTGAGTGTTGCCCCTTATTTCAGAGGGAAGATATATGTCCAAAGGTTATCTGGAATGTAGGAACAGAACAAGGTATAAGACTAGTGTCGGACAGAGTCCTAACTAGAAACCAATGGAAGTAGACTACCCGAAGGTAGAGTCGGAGATATAGACTATAGGAATTAATCCTAAGTCTCGGAAGGTGACTAGAGTCAGAAGGAACTCAAGTCTGGAGGAACAGAATGAGCAGAATCTAAGATGATATTTGAACTAAGGTTCTATGGAGATTTACAAGTGGTTTATATACTGTAAGTAACTGGCATGGATAATCAACGAGTCCAGGACAAAGGGCTATGTACAATGTATAATGGAAGTCTATTAGGAAAAGTACAGTGGATCAGTAAGCACGAGTCAGAAATGAAACATAGGTAATGGATAAATTAAGCAGGATGGAAATATACATAGCTGGAATACTGGAGACAGGAGGATTGCTGAAAGGAGGTAGACGCAGATGTCCACAACAGAGTTAGAGTGCAAGAAGTAGGAAGTTTTGGATGGGTGGTCTGGATAGGATCTGTGGACTGGACAGAAGTAGGATCAATCAGATCTGATTGGATCTGAGATCAAATGTATGGTATATGACACATAATCACCTTCATCACAATCATCCTCTGCATCTTACAATGTCCTCCTAGCAAGAATCCAACAATGCGTTGTTGATTGCTGACGTGTCTTTGCATGCCGTTGTAAAGATACAACCTAACCTGGGCTGTAGATAAACTACCTCCTAAGTTAGTATGTGAGTCTTGCGCTCCGTCTAGTCTGCTTCACTTGTGACAACAAGAGCGTTCAACCCTAAAGGGGGATACCTATTAGTATGGTCAAGTTCAAGTCCAACTTATGTGTGAATGAAGTGTTGTGGTCAGCGGTAAGTTGCCGCAGTCAGGGATGATGCCGCCGGAACTAGCATTGTAAGTAGTGGTACTACTGTGGTTGAGATATAGTCAGAAACAGTTGCATTGAGTGATGATATCAGCGGTAGCGGTAAGGCTGCGAGCGGTGCAAGGAAACAGTAAAAAAGGCTGTGGTACTTTCAGCAGTAAAGTAGCGGTGTGTTACGAACTGGGGTGGCGTCACCAGTGACAGTGAAAAGACACAGACGGTCTGCTGGGAAGTTCTACAATGTCCAGAAGAGGACAAGGCGAAAGTACAAGGAACGTGTTCCGAGTATGATCAAGGGTTCGGCCTCAAAGACAAGTCTAAGAGGTTCTACTAGAATAGAGACTAAGGCTAAGGAGTGCTTAGACTTAGAGACAATTCAAGACGACTTAGGTTGGAGACCTAAGCGAAGGATGTTCCAGATAAAACCCAGTAAGATTAAAGTAAAGAATCTACTACAAGTACAATGTGCTTAAATAGACCAATATGTGCACACGGACCAGGAAAGACGTGAGAATGTAAGTGCATATCCAAATAGGGAAGGAAACTCTAGTACAGATGCGTTGAGCATATAAGTTGAAGTCATGTGACATGATATACAAGTAAGAAGGTAAAGAAGAAATGAATAGGGGCATGTACAACTGTAACACGGTGTGTGAGAGGTTCAGTCAAAATAACAGTCAAAAGTCCAGCGGTATGCCAGTGGTAATGGAGAACGAGTGTGGTCGATTAATGAGCAATAAGGAACTTTAAAGACTACGTCTACTACTGGGTGGATCCAGAGCTAGACAATAATCCTGACCTATAGTATGTGCAATGGTGTAAAATCAGGTACTGTATCGTGTGGGGTACGCAGTGCTTATATCCTAAATCGTATGTACTCAGAATACACTAGGCGAGATCAGTAGTGCTCGAGTGTAGTAACTGCCATATGTAAACATAGCGCGAGGTGCTGCGGCACGAGGCAACATGTAATAATGCTTGCCGTGGAATCAGTGATAATGAACATAAAACAAACGACGCACCAAATGGAGTTATGCAGATGCGGCAAGGACATGGAAGGACATTGGTATGTGGAATGTGTTACAATCGTACGTGCCCCTATTCATTTTCCCTTTGTTTCTTTACTTGTATGACGCGTCACATGACTTTGCCTTATATGCTCAACGCATCTGTACAACACATGCCTTCCTTATTAGGATACGCAGTTACATTCTCACGGTTACTTGGTCTGTGCGCACATATTGGCCTATTTAAGCACAGTGTACTTGTAGTAAATTCCTTACTTTAATCTTACTGGGTTTTACCTGGAATCTCCTTCGCTTAGGCCTCCAACCTAAGTCGTCTTGAATCGTCTCTAAGTCTAAGCACTCCTTAGCCTTAGTCTCTATTCTTGCAGAACCTCTTGGACTTGTCCTTGAGGCCAGACCCTTGATCGTACTCGGAACGAGTTCCTTGTACTTTCACCTTGTCTACTTCTAGACATTGTAAGAACCTCCCAGCAGACCGTCTGTGTCGTTTCACTGTCGCTGGTGATGCCACCCCAGTTCGTAACAGAATGAGGTGCGGCAGTCAGTATGGTGTGCAGTAAGCGTGTGATACCGCCGGTAATGCTAAAGGGGTAAGACGGTGTAGCTAGAAAAGTCATGCTGACCATCAAAACCCCGTTTTTGACAAGCGTCTCATTAACATCTGCAGCAGCAACCAAAGGATTTCCTTATAGTGATGAAATAGCCTTTTCGCTCCGCTAATGCGGAACCATTCTTCTTCCACAAACCCTTACCGGATCCTCGTGCCGATGCCCTCATGTCCCATCCTATTCTGTCTAGAATCCATTGGTGCATAGTTACCTCGCTTCCGCTGTTACTAAACCTATGGCAGGATTTACCTTATATCTCAAGGGGCCACTGCACACTGTGCACCTCATAACTAAGTACCCCGTTTATTTTCTTTCTCGCTACTGGACTCGCATAGTTATGTTGTACGCACTCACATATGTTAAAAAGGACTGAACATACATACTGTCACTTACTTCCCGTTACATCCCTTCACTAGGACTTAGTATCAGAAATGCTTGCTAGTCGCAATCTATTTGCATTTGAACTCTTCTCCGTTCGAACCACGCTCATTGATTTAAGTGCCGGTAACTTTACTGCTCGAAGTACTGCGTGACTTTCGACTTCGCTACTCGTAACCAGACCGCAGCCAGTGATCTCGCTGGGTCGCTTTCTCTCTCATCTGCATTCCCACTCGTACAGAAGTTGCCACTACCGCTACTGCACTGCCGGTAGTTATAACATTTTTTCGTCTCGCCCAAGTAACTTTGTTCCTGCCCTCGCTAGCTAACCGTTGCAGCTGTCGTTACCATGCATGTACCGCTTACACCGCACTAGTACTGCTGACATACCGCTACCGTTATTAACCTTTGAAATCAGAATCCTCGTTGCCATTTTAGGACTTCATTGTTTCCTTTGCACTAACTTAGAAGGAATTGCTTCTATCTGCAGTCCTCTTGGGTCGAACATCTCACTCGCGCCTTTAGTAGGATTAACGCTGCGCTTATACTTAGGCCAGCGCTAGTTTCTTCATTTCAATGGCCATGGACAAGTGGTAACTCCTATAGATGTGAGACGATTGTCAAAAGATAGGGTTTTAAGCCCAGCACCAATATGTTCATTACACCGTGCTTGCCTGTGTCAAACACTTTGAAGTGGATGGCCAGGTGGTAGTTGACCAGGCCCATGACATAGCCAGGCTTGTGGTATGTCTTTCCTTCTTTTCTTTTTTGCCATCTACTGATCTGTGACTAGCCACAAGCACTCCAGCAGCATGGCAAGAATGTGTTGGTTGTGTCACCATTACTGCTGTCTTCTACCACCGAGGTTCAGGCAACAATGAACCTTGGACAGGCCCCACAATGGAAGTGTATGCAGGTTGATGATTCCTGTTACAGTCATATGTGCCCCTATTCATTTTCTCTTTGTCCCCTTTTACTTGCATATTACATAACGTGACTCTGACTCATATGCTCAATGCATCTGTACTATAGTTGCCTTCCTTCTTTGGATACACATTTACGTTCTCACGTCTCTCTTGGTCTGTGCGCACATATTGACCTATTTAAGCATGTTGTATTACACTTGTATCTTTACTTTAATCTTACTGGGTTTTACCTGGAACATCCTTTGCTTAGGTCTCCAACCTAAGTCGTCTTGAATTGTCTCTAAGTCTAAGCACTCCTTAGTCTTAGTCTCTATTCTCGTAGAACCTCTTAGACTTGTCTTTGAGGTTGAACCCTTGATCGTACTTGGAACGCATTCCTTGTACTTTCACCTTGTCCTCTTTTGGACATTGTAGAACTTCCCAGCAGACCGTCTGTGTCTTTTCACTGTCACTGGTGACGCCACCCCAGTTCATAACAAAAGATTAAAGTCCACCTGATCGTCAACTATCCAGTCTTCAACCCCGAACCCTGATAAGCCCTAATGGACAGCAAGACAGCATGTGTAGGCACTGAGAAAGTATAACTCACCAGACGAATCACCAATATGACGACCAAAGAATTTGAATACAAAATCGGTCAGCCAACCGGTTTTGACAGAGATTGCGACAACTCTCGCGAATTTATCCAGTCATGCAATCTATGCTTCAACATCAATGAAAAGCTTTATACCACCGACAAGCAGAAGATCATTTTCATAACATCCTTTATGACCGAGAAAAATGCCAAGTCCTGGAAAGAGCAATTCCTTGACTATACTCAGTCAACCGACACTTCCGGACAAAAAGTTGGTTATGGAACAATGGCGGATTTTATGAAAAGCTTCAAAGAAGCCTTTGACCCAGTGGATACTAAAGGAACCGCACTCACGAAACTCAGGGACCTCAAACAAGGAAGCGGAGATCTCCACACTTACATCGCCGACTTTGAGGCACTTGCAGCCAAGGCTCATATCACCGACGATGCAATGAAGATCCAATTCTTCCAAGATGGCCTGAATTGGGGCATCCTTACAAAGCTTTTTGCACTAGGAGATGTCTCAAAAGTTTTCCGAGACGTTGTGCTGCAATGGGTTTCCATTGACAATTCCCATCATCGTCTTCAAGCCATGAGGACACGTCATGCTCCACAACAGAAGAAGAAGAACTATGGAAATGCACATTACACACCTAATCGTGATTCCAACGCAATGGTCGTAGATTGAATCTCCGACACGGAGAGATCCGAATGCTTAAAGAAGGGACAATGCTTCGGATGCAAGAAGACAGGACATCGCATTCATAACTGTCCTGACAGAAAGAAGAAAACCCCGCTCTGACAAACCGAAGTCAAAGAAGAAGAAGATGAAGAAACTGTGAGGCGGATTGTTGAGGATTTTTGAGCTGGAGAAACAAAGACTCAACATATGTTTCTCCCAATGTATTACTAAGACTTGTATGCGCCGTAGGTGAAAGAAAAGAACTTTGTGTCCCTATCACCCTCCACTCGCGTACTCGCTTAAAATCCGTCGACACCACCGCCGTTATAGATTCAGGAGCGGCTGGAACATTTATTTCCGAGGAGTTTGTGAAACTCCATCAAATCACACGACGAAAACTCAAAACACCATTTCGAGTTACTATGGCAGATGGAACTCTTATCAAAGGAGGACCAATCACGCACTAATGTCTCCTAGTGGTCAAAATTGACGAATGAACCATGTATGAGAAATTTAATATCACCAAACTAGGAAGAAGAGATCAAATCCTTCTGGGGATTCCATGGTTACGCGCAATGAACCCAAGTATAGATTGGGCTGCTGAAACATTAACCCTCCCTCGAACAATGAAATCAGACGAAATTGAAATTGACATGGATAGTGATTGGAAGAAGAATGGATTGCCCCCAGCTTTCCACCACCCTAAGAAATGGCAACACTCCAAACTTCCGAGATCCCTTGTTACTCCTTCTATTTCTAAAGATCCCGAACCAGAAGTACAAATGCCATGTACTACGGACCCTACTCCCTGTGTACAATTGCCGCGAGCAGTATCACCAATTCCCCGTGCAGAAAAGCGCTCGAATGAATCTGAGCCCGAGCATCGGGCCAGACAAGAACCCATTGAGCAACGGCCAATAGAAGAACAGAAGTATGGAAAAAGAAAAGCAGAAGAGGAGATCCACGGACGAGATACCAATGTACTGAAATTATCCAAGTTCTATGTCCCTCCTAAAACTCTTCAACATACTCCTTCAACTTCAATTGAAGAAATCCCCGACGAAGAAGAACCCGTGCCCTCATTGATCCCAACAGAGGATGATGACCAATTCAACACTATGCAAGATGTCTGGCATGCACCAGAAGTGCGAGAGATTTCCTCTTACGAGCTTGGAGATGGAGAGTTCCTTGTGGAGTATGACACTGATGGAGTCAGCATGAGAATCATCGAAGAAGTGTCCATGGATACACCCCTTACACATGATGGAACTTCCAGACTCGAACAACTCCGTAATTACTCCACAGTCTCCCTTCCTCCCCCGAAATACAGTAATAAAGCTCAGGAATTTGCCATGGATGAGAAGGAGAAGAAGAAGAAATCCTTTGAAGAATTGGTCCCTGTTACGACCATGCAAAACCGGAGATTAGCAAGAAGTCCTGGTCTTACATGGGGTTGTACCGGAGGGTTGTAAGTCAAAGGGGCTTGGCCTCAGCTCGTACGCTGTGCCCCTTACCCGAGTATGTGCCCTTAATTTCGGATGAAGTCCAAGGGAGAGTTCTGGTGGAGTCCGGATGGAGGGTCCGGATGAACTCTAAGGCAGGATAGCTCGACAGAGCTCCGATGGACTTCCGGATGAGCGCGGGAATGCGCCGGAACTATTTCCGGAAGGTAGGGAGTAATGGTAACACTACTGGAACAAGTTCCAAGTAGAACAGATGAAGGATGGACCGCTGGACAAAGTCCAGGGCAGGATAGGAGCAGAGCTCCAGAGGGAAAGATGATCCATAGATGTCAGAGGATAGGATAGAATGGATCCGAAGGACTAGGGGTCCGAAGGTCCGGAGCTCGGAGGAGCGGAGGAGCGGAGGAGCGGAGGAGCGGATGATCGGAGGAGCGGAGGAGCGGATGATCGGAGGAGCGGAGGAGTGGATGATCGGAGGAGCGGAGGAGCGGATGATCGGAGGAGCGGAGGAGCGGAGGAGCGGAGGAGCGGATGATCGGACGATTGGATGAGCGTAGCTCTGTGGATCTTAGAGGAAGTGTTGGCTACTAGAGAGGAGTAGGTCCAGATATGGTGTAGAGATAGTATAGACTACTCCGGACAAGGTCCGGAATAGAAACAGACAGTATAAGACTACCAAAGGTAGAGTCGGAGGTGAAACAGATGATAGACAGAGATGGATGAAGTCCGAACAGATTATAGAACATAGGATCAAAGCTCCGGCCTAGGGAGTAATCCCATAGGCCTGAGTTGGAAGCTTACAAGGGCCGGAGCCCAAGTGCAAGAACGGAGACGGAGTTATATAGACATGATAACAGGATACAGAGTAATCAAAGGAATATACAGAAGTAGGAACAATGAATCAGACTAAGGTCTGCAGGAGTTGTACTACAAGTTTATATACTGTAGGAGCATGCCAGAGGGTAAGTACGGATAGTCCGAGGCTATGTCTGAAGCATACGGAAACACATTAGTAAGTACAGCGGGACATAAGGCTATGAACTCGGAGATGAAGCTTGTACGAAATACTTTATCAAGACGGAGGCAGAGATCACCAAGAACCGGAAGCACAGAGATACCCAGAAGCCGGAGACACAGGTATATTCTAAAAGGGGTAATGCGCAGGTGCGCGGGAATAGTTCGGATATGAACTCGGATCGGATAAGGACACGGATCGGATATGGACACGGATCGGATATGGACACAGATCGGATATGGACACGGATGGATATGGATTGGAGTGGATGGGTGGATTGGATATGTGAAGGTTGGGTGTCTGGATGTCCATGGATTGGATTTGATCTAGACCTGAATGTACGGTATATGACAGTCCCGGAATATTTGCACGATTTCACGGACGTCTTTGCTAAAGATGGACTAAACAAACTACCCCCTGAACGCCCTGGTATTGATCATCGGATTGATACTAAACCCGGTTTTATTCCCCACACGTCTAAGGTTTACCCGCTATCGGAAAAAGAACGCGCTGCTGTCAAAACGTTTATTGATGAAAATGTTGCGAAAGGTTTCATCTCAGAATCGAAGTCACCCCAAGCCAGTGGCTTCTTTTTTGTGGGAAAGAAGAGTGGAGAATTGCGTCCCTGTCAAGATTATCGCTACATCAATGATTGGACAGTCAAGAACGCTTATCCACTCCCACTTCCTATTTCCCTCGTCGCACGCCTTCACAATGCACAGTTCTTTACGAAAATGGATATTCGGTCCAGTTACAATAATATTCGCATCCATCCCGACGATCGCTGGAAAGCTGCTTTTACCACGGAGTTCGGCCTCTTCGAACCAAACATCATGTTCTTTGGCCTCTGTAATTCCCCAGCAACTTTCCAAGCATACATGAATCGCACCTTCCAACAGGAAATCAACGAAGGATGGATGGTTATCTACATGGACGATATCCTGATTTTCTCTACAACAATGGCAGAACACCATGAACGAACCAGACGGGTTTTGATGAAAATATGAAAGGAACACTTGTTCCTGAAACCAGAGAAATGCACCTTCGATGCAGAAGAAGTGGAATACCTCGGAATGATAATTTGGCCCGGACAAGTTGCTATGGACACTGCCAAGACCAAAGGAATCGCCAAATGGCCAACTCCGAAATCCGTAAAAGATGTTCAGTCATTCCTCGGCTTTTGCAACTTCTATCACACGTTCATTTCCCACTATTCTGACATCGCCCGACCCCTCATTGAATTAACGAAGAAAGATAAGGCCTTTGATTGGTTGACCGAATGTATGGACACCTTTGAAGAATTGAAACGACACTTCACATCCCAACTGGTACTCCGTAACCCTGATCCTTCCTGGCAATTTGCCATTGCTACCGACGCTTTGCTTGTAGCAACCGGAGGAGTTCTCTTGCAAACTGATAAGAATGGTGTTTATCACCCATGCGCATACCTCTCGCAGTCTCTGAACCCCGCAGAACGCAATTACCAAATCTTCGACCGGGAACTCCTTGCCGTAATCAGAGCATTGAATGAATGGCGCCATTATCTTGAAGGATACCCACACCCTGTCCTGGTATTCACCGACCACAAAAACCTTCTGTACTTTAGAAGTGCACAGAAACTTACCTGTCGCCAAGCATGTTGGCAATTGATTTTGTCCATTTATGACATTGAACTGCATCACGTTGCAGGTACTAAATTGGCAGTACCTGATGCACTATCTCGCCGACCTGACTACGACTCCAGCAAAGATGATAACGAGGACCAGACTCTCCTCCCTGACACTCTATTTGTTCATCTTATCGACACTGACCTAAAGGATGTGTTGTCATCCTCTGACCCCCTCGACGACCCTGTCTTCTGGACAGCGTCCGATGCCCTTGATGGCGTGTGCCTTCCACCTATGAAGTCGGCACTCTCTGACTGGAAGATTGAGGAGAATATCCTCTATTTTAAGAATTGTGCCTACATTTCACCGGCGCATCGTCCCGATATCCTGAAAAGGTATCATGATCATTCTACCGCAGGACATCCCAGTAGATTCAAAACTGAAGAACTTGTCAAACGAGAAGCCTGGTGGCCCGCTATGGGCTCTTATATTTGGAAATATGTGGAGGGTTGCGCCCTTTGTCAGCAAATGAAAGCAGATACACATCCTGTTTGCCCTCCGCTTACACCTATCCCTTCATTTGCGACTCGCCCTTTTTCTCAGGTCTCTGTCGATCTGGTCACTGACCTCCCTGTCTCTGGCGGCTTTGACAGTATCATGGTCGTGGTAGACCATGGCCTTACAAAGGGGGTAATTATTATCCCTTGTCTGAAAACCGTCACTTCTGAAGGCATTGCTAAACTATTCTTGAAACACGTTTACTGCCGATTTGGACTCCATGACAAAGTTATCTTGGATCGAGGTCCGCAATTCCTATCACGCTTCTCCAAGGAGCTTGCCCGACTTCTTGACTATGTCATCGCCCCATCTATGGCTTATCACCCTCAGACTGATGGTCAGACTGAGAGGCTTAATCAAGAACTTGAAACATATCTATGCATCTATTGCCGCAATAATCCTGAAGATTGGATAGAACACCTACCAATCGCCGAATTCGTCCACAATCACTGAAAACATGATGCAAGGAATGCATCACCTTTCTATCTCATGATGGGATATGAACCACACACCATTCCTCACCTGATTCCCAATTCATCCATCCCTGCAGCAGAAGATCAAGTATGATCCCTGCAGAAGATAAGAGAAGAAGCAATCGCCTGCCATAACATCGTGATGCAGACAATGGCCGAACGATCCTGAGGAGAAAAGTACATTCCATGGAAGATCGGAGATAAGGTTTGGCTATCTGCTGCTAATCTTAGACTCAAACTCCCATCAAGGAAACTTGCGTCAAAGCGATACGGACCTTTCCCAATCATCAATGTCTTATCGCCCATCACGTTCACACTCAAACTCCCTCCGCAGTGGAAAATTCATCCCACATTCCACGCTTCTGTCTTATCGTCCTATAGCGAAACAGACATACACGGTCCGAACTTCCCCGAACCACCACCTGACATCATCGAAGAAGAAGAAGAATACGAAGTAGAAGCGATTCTGTCTCACAAAGGAACCGGCATTCGCCGACGCTATCTTGTTTCCTGGAAAGGATACTCATCGGGAGATAATGAATGGCTCCCAGAAAAGAACTTGAAGAACTGCGCTCAAATTCTGAATGCTTATAAGAAGCAACACTCCCTCTGATCATTCTTCAGTCAATCAAATCGCACAAAGCACTTGATCAACTAACACTGTTCGAAATGTCTTTCCCCACTGCATACATCACCCCCGTCACTATTGCCAACAATGACTCCAACTCCGATGCAGAAAATTGCGGAACCCTTGCCACTGAAATCGATAACACCTCCTACATTGAAGCCGCCCTTTTATGCAAAGGACATGCTCTTGAAATAGAGAGAATCCTCACCACAAGAGGTGCCTTTCCTGCTTTACTCCTCGTCAACATCATCCGCACCGCCGCCCTCATTGAGGCCTCTATCAATGAAATCACAGAAATCACGTACTGCCAGCATATCCTACATCTACAAAAACGCATTCGCTCTTATGCTATGTTGTTGCTTCCCGGTTCTTTTAAAAGCGATGTTGAAGAAGCTATTCACATCGTGGCCGAACATCGAGCAGGTGTTGCTCGACCTCCCTCTCCGCAAAGAGATATGGACCCACTTCCTGTTCCTCCACCCTCTTCTTCACGCATGTATTCTAGTCTTGATGCCTTTACTGGCTTATGTACTGCTGTCCAAGAGATCGGACAGCTTACCAACGCGGTTGTTGAAACCATCCAACAATTAGTCGCCGAAACCAGAGCAGCTAGGAACTTAGTTGAAGAAGCCATTACTGATCTGCAACAAACGCAAGCCAACCTCGCCTCCCCCCAAACCCCATCTCCTATCGAGTAGCAATCGATTTCATCACCCTCTGTCACAACTACCCATGATCACCCCACATGGTTATACGAACCTTGCACAATAGAACAGTGCGAGGCCGCAAAATTATTAGGAGTCCCTACAGCTGAGTTGGTGGTGCTCGGTCCTCAGCTTTGTGACCTCCATATTCATCCTCCCATGTATATTCCGTCATCATTTGGTCCAATGGATCCTGTCTCACCAGTCTTAGTAAAAGACTTCAGCATAACCTCTCCCTCTTCTTCTGACGAACTTCTCATGGCTGCCGAACGAGCAACTACTCCTGATCTCCCAACATCAGCATACACTCTCACTTCTGCCCAACAGGCACAGCTCAGATGCAACAACACCCTTGCCTTAAAACATATGAGACGGAATAAAGGGAAGAAGCGTGCAAGATCCACTAGTCCCAAACCCATCATTTCACCATCGCCATTATGTATGTCGGTCTCAAATCCAGATGAAAACATGAAATGCTGCATCTGTGGACTGCTTGGGCATCGCCAGAAGAACTGTGCGGAATACCAGTGCAGGATTTGCAGGTACTGGTCACCTACCCATCTATTCATTTATTGTCCTAGACGAGTCGGAACTCCTCCCTTTACGTTAACCTGGAAGGATGACGGATTCTACGATGCACTTCATTCCTGGGAACAACAGCTTGATGATGAACAAAGTCAAGCAAAGAAGAGAAGGGACTCTAAACGACATGCCAGTGCTGAAGAGGCCGCATATATGAGAAGTGGGTCCTCTGCTGATGAGGACTACAAGTATAGCGACGATCCTATTTACTATGCTAACCAGAGCGAGTAAAGTCGGTGACTTTACATATAAAACGGGGGTAATGTTACAGTCGTACGTGCCCTTATTCATTTTCTCTTTGTCCCCTTTTACTTGCATATTACATAATGTGACTCTGACTCATATGCTCAATGCATCTGTACTACAGTTGCCTTCCTTCTTTGGATACACATTTACGTTCTCACGTCTCTCTTGGTCTGTGCGCACATATTGACCTATTTAAGCACGTTGTATTACACTTGTATCTTTACTTTAATCTTACTGGGTTTTACCTGGAACATCCTTTGCTTAGGTCTCCAACCTAAGTCGTCTTGAATTGTCTCTAAGTCTAAGCACTCCTTAGTCTTAGTCTCTATTCTCGTAGAACCTCTTAGACTTGTCTTTGAGGTTGAACCCTTGATCGTACTTGGAACGCATTCCTTGTACTTTCACCTTGTCCTCTTTTGGACATTGTAGAACTTCCCAGCAGACCGTCTGTGTCTTTTCACTGTCGCTGGTGATGCCACCCCAGTTCGTAACAATTCCTGAATGGAATAACACCCCTTCTTCACAAAGACAAAAGGGTTTGGTGAGTTCAAAAGGACAACATTCCTGTTAGTTTCAACTACACAACTCACCCCAAATGCCCCCTACCAACTCACACATGGAACAAGAAAACTGATACATGCTCAAGCTCAAACATGGCAGCCAGGAAAAAACATGCCAAGACAATGGCCAAGAAACATTTCAGCAAAGAAGGTAAGTTTCTTGGGCTATTAACCTTTACATTTACTGATATTTGACTATGCTAGTGTTTGACATGTGCTGGAGCACTGAATCTGAGGCAATGCCATTGGTGGAAACACCAACCAGCATGACATCAGCAGAACCCCACTACAGTAGCCAAAGTAAGTCTCAGCCACCATGTATTGTCTATGTCATAGACCTCTACTGATACATGATTATCCTAGCATTTGAAATGTGCTGGGATGTCGAACCCAATCCAGTGCCAACAGTCAATGCACTGGTCAAAGCATCATCAGTTAATGCACCAGCCAAAGCATCATCAGCCAAACAACACTATGGTGGTGAAGGTAAGTCGTGTCCCAGTTGCATGGCTTCATTCATTTCTCACTGGTATATTAGCTTTTATGACTGCTCCTGCCCCAAGGCAATATGACCTTTGTTGCAATGATGTGCCCAGTTTGTCAAAGGTAGCCTCAGTGTCTGCAATCACTGTAGATGCAGACACACTACCGGTGTAAAGATACAACCTAGCTTGGGCTGTAGATAAACCACTGCCTAAACTAGTATGTTAGTCTTGTGCTCCATCTAGTCTGCTTCACTTGTAAGAACAAGAGTGTTCGACCCTAAAGGGGATGCCTATTAGTATGGTCAAGTTCGAGCCTAACATATGTGCAAAACAAGTGTCATGGTCAGCAGTAAGTTGCCATGGTCAGCAATGATACCGCTGGAACTAGCGTCGTGCATAGCGGTGCTACTGTCGTCGAGATAAAGTCAGTAACAGTTGCGTCGAGCGAGTGATGTCGAGCGGTGGTTTCTGCGGTATTGGTAAGGTTGCGAGCGGTGCAATGAAACAGTAAAGAAGTCCGCAGTACTTTCAGTGGTAAAGTAGCGGAGCGTGAGAAGTTCAGTCAAGGTAACAATCAAGAGTCCAGCAGTGTGCCAGCGGTAACAGAGAATGAGGGTGATGTATTAACGAGCGATAAGGAAACTTTGAAGACTATGTCCACTACTGGGTTGATCCAGAGCTAGACAATAATCCTGACCTATAGTACATGCAATGGGGTAAAATCAGGTACTGTATTGTGCGGGGTACGTGGTGCTTATATCTTAATTTGTATGTACTCGGAATACTCTAGGTGAGATCAGTAGCGCTGGAGTGTAGTAACCGCCATAAATAAACATAGCGCGAGGCGCTATGGCACGAGGCAACATGTAATAATGCTTGCCATGGAATCAGTGATAACAAACAGAAAACAAACTACGCACCAAATGGAGCTATGCGGACGCAGCAAGGACATGGAAGGACATCGGTTCGTGGAACATGGTGCGGCAGTCGGTACAGTGTGCGGTAAGCGTGGGATGCCGCCGGTACTGCTAAAGGGGTAAGATGGCCATGGACAAGTGGTAACTCCTGTAGACGTGAGACGAGTGTCAAAATATGGGGTTTTAAGCCCAGCGCCAATATGTTCGTTACACCGGCTGCCACTACTTATGATCTTTGCTGGGATGAGGAAACTCATACAACAAGGGCCAATTTAGGTCATATCTCTACACTGTCAGCTGCTGGTCAGTATGACATGTGTTGGGATGACCAACCGGCAACATTGGCCGCAGGATACCAAGGTGAGTATTAGTCATTTATGCCAGTTGCTTAGACTCATGTGCAGGTGGTTTTGACATGTGCTGGGGAGACTTGTCATTAGAAGGTCATCCCACTCCCATGTCCACCACTGGCTCAGTCAACTCAGGTTGGTTGGTCATTGTGACATGGCACACAAGATGCTAACAGTGTGATGCAGCAGCCAACAACCCAGAGTCATCTGGGAGTCAAGACACTTGGGCATCACTGGCTCCCTCTTCAGCACTGACCAGAGGCTTTGTGATGGCGAAGCTTGAAGCTGGAGAGGAATTGGTGTGCCGAGCTGATGAGAGGCTGGAAAGGATTGACATAATGATAAGCAAATTTATAGTTTCCCTGGTAGTTGCTGTCATAATATTGACCACAATTCTAAAGGAGATAATGAAAGCCTGGCTGCCGCAGAGATCCTCGATGCCAACCGGGGTTTGGTATCAAACTATCAACAAGTGCACAACCAATATGTTGCAGCCACCAATGATATCACAAAGCTTCAACACATGCTCCACATGTTCAGGCAGATTGATGATCCACTGACTGTATTGGAGCTAGGTATGAAGAAAGGGGGCGGCTGACATTTGCATATGCAGTAGTGTAGTGTAGGTAGCCAAACAAATATACATGTCTACTTTTGACCAATGACTGATGCAAGTTTGCTGAATTAGATGTAGCCAGCATATTTCTTGGGATTTTTCTGAGTGTGTGTGGCACGTGAGTTTTCAACATTGCTCCTAGTGCTCTTGGCTGGTGCATCTGAGGGAACACCAGCGGCCAATCTGTCAGCCTTGGTCTGTCTCAGCAAATGCTCTCTGGGTGCCAGCATATTCTTCACCTGCCTCTCTTGCACCACCAGTGATGCAGCTCTGGCAGCCCTTGTCCTCTTCAATGCTGGTTCCTGTACTGTTGGTGATACACAAAGGTGTTTGAGACCATGATGAGTTGAACTTGGGCCAAAGCTACAGGCATGATGGCTGGCTTAGTTGACCAATGACTGGCCTTTGTGGTGTTGTGGCCATTACTTTCATCATCTGATCCCTCAGTAACCTGTAGGGCAGGAATACTGGTTCTCATTGCAGTATGGGGGCTTCAGTCATGGGAGACCATTGGTTTCTCTCCATGACCTCTGACATGCTTCCCCAGGCTCTTGGGCATCGGTCAGTTATCTGACAGGTCACACTCTTTGGAATTTGTGCAGCTGCATGGGCATCTTTTGACCTGCAGGGGAATGCCTCTGCTTTGGTGTTGTTAGAATTGTCCTCAGCCAAACTGGCATAGGGTCACTTGGTGAATTTCAGTTGCCCTTTGGGAATTGTGGACAGTGCAGTTGCTGTCACCAGTGCCTTTTTAGTAGGCCTGGGCCTGGGGCTCTCATTATCAGCATCAGCATCAGATTCATCCTCGCTGACAGGAGAGTGCTGTAAGGAACATATTGGCACTGGGCTTAAAACCCCACCTTTTGACACTCGTCTCATGTCTACAGGAGTTACCACTTGTCCATGGCTGTCTTACCCCTTTAGCATTACCGGCGGCATCCCACGCTGACCACACACTGTACCGACTACCGCACCACATTCCATGTACTGATGTCCTTCCATGTCCTTCCATGTCTTTGCTGCGTCCGCATAGCTCCATCTGGTGCGTCGTTTGTTTTATGTTCGTTATCACTGATTCCATGGCAAGCATTATTACATGTTGCCTCGTGCCGCAGCGCCTTGTGCTATGTTTATTTATGGCGGTTACTACACTCCAGCGCTACTGATCTCACCTAGAGTATTCCAAGTACATACGATTTAGGATATAAGCACTGCGTACCCTGCACGATACAAGTAACTGATTTTACACCATTGCACATACTATAGGTCAGGATTATTGTCTAGCTCTGGATCTACCCAGTAGTGGACATAGTCTTTAAAGTTCTTTATCGCTCATTAATCTATCATGCTCGTTCTCCGTTACCGCTGGCATACCGCTGGACTTTTGACTAATACTTTGACTGAACTTCTCATGCACCGCTACTTTACCGCTGAAAGTACCATGGACTTCTTTACTGTTTCTTTGCACCACTTGCAACCTTACCGCTACCGCAGATATTATCGCTCGACACCGCTCGCTCGACGCTACTGTTTCTGACTATATCTTGACCACGGTAGCACCGCTACACATGATGCTAGTTCCGGCAGCATCATCGCTGACCACAGCAACTCACTGCTGACCACAACACTTCATTCGCACATAAGTTTGATTCGAACTTGACCATACTAATAGGCATCCCCCTTTAGGGTCGAACACTCTTGTTCTCACAAGTGAAGCAGACTAGACGGAGCGCAAGACTCACATACTAACTTAGGAGGTAGTTTATCTACAGCCCAGGTTAGGTTGTATCTTTACAGCGCATTCTACCCTTGTCATTCATCCAGGCTTTGAATTCGAAGGTTGGTCCTACCTGGGTTTCCTGATGGTCCCACTAAAATTCCAAGATAGCATTGGCATCAATGTGGTGCATTTTAGATGGCTTCAAGATCTTGGTATCTTCAGGCAGGTATGTGCTGGAGATAAATCTCCACTGCCCCTTCATGATGTTACTCCAGGGCACTGGGACCTTTGGCTTTCTGCAACATGTTCCTGTGGCAGCCAGCATTAGATAATGATACAGGTGTCAGTCATTCTGCTTACTGTAATAAATGGTAAGGAATGACTGAATCATTGCCTTCTTGGTCTCAAGGGATAAATTGTTGATCTCAGGCAATATCAGCAAACCTGAACGGTCTAGTTTGAACTCATGGTATGGTTTGGGAACCTGGCAAGTGCCTCCAAGGACCATTGTGTCCTGGTCTTGATCCTGGTCTTGGAGACATGGATTGAATGAAAGTGCCTCTGAAGTGGACTGGAGACTCACTAAATGCATCACCAATGAAATCTTCTCATGCTAGTAAGATGACCTGCCAGTCCTTGGATTTTATGAAGCTAGAGCCTCTACCGAGCTGCTCATTGAAGTCAAACCTGCTACAACCAAGTAAGCACAATGACCAACCAACCAACCAACAAACTGGAAGAACTTGCCCAGATGTAAGCAAGCCACCCTTCTCATCCTTCCAGGATCCCAAAACAAAGACTCTCATACTGGCCTGAGTAAACATTTCTTTGGCAAAGTTCTTCACCGTTTTTTGCCCCTCTTCCTCACTGTCTTGGCCTGGACTGCAGCATCAGGCGCTTGATTCATCCACTTGTACTATAGGAGGGAAGTAGGTGTACCAGTATGTGTGACAAGTCCTTTTAACATGTACCATGAGTGGCCATAATACATAACGAGAATGGTAGCAAAATAAAGATGTACTACATGATTTTATCAAAGAGGCATGCAGCGAGCAAGCAGCCTCATGGAAGGTAATGTAAGTTCTGCCGTAGGTTTAGTTATGACAGAAATGAATATACTATGCACCAATGGATCTAGATGGAAATGGAATGACAGGAGGACATTGTGACTACATGAAGCTAGTAAAAATCTTGGGCAGTAGCAGCTTTGATGTTACTGATGTGACCTCTATGCATTGGAAGAAAATTAATTCTCAACTGGGTACCAACGAGTACGATGAAGATGGGGAAGAGTGGGAAGATGAAGATGCCGGTTGGAGAAAAATGCCAGTGTCAATCCAGGTGCCTTTTTCTTGTACCACTGAAATACCAGGCCCTCGCCTTTATCAAGCTGCCAATCTGTATCATCATTCCATCGTGGGTGTCTTACAAGAAATGATAGCCAACGAACGAGATTGCAAACTGTTTCATTATGAACCATATCAGCTATGCTGGCATCCTTCCCACCTTGATGTTGAGGTCTCCATATATGGAGATCTGTACACGTCCCTGGCCTTCTGTGAAGCTCATACAGAACTACAAAGTTCTCCCAGTGTAGCAAACAAAGTCACACTGACCATGAAAGTGCTGTTTTACACAAGTGTCTCGTTACTGTCTACAATGGCTACCAAGAAAACCCCTATAGCGAGCATTACCCCTTTTTGCTTCGCTGGTACCGTTTTCGCTCCGTGGATCCTTGCCCCTTACCAAATCTCGCTACTGATGTCCTCCTGTCAATTCCATCTAAGATCCATTGGTGTGTAGCATATTTGTTTCCACCGTTACTAAAGCTACAGCAAGACTTACCTTACCTTCCATGACACCGCTTGCTCGCTGCGTGCCTCTTAGCTAAATATCTCTATCTCGCTACTGTTCTCGCTATGTATTCCGGCCGTTCATGGTACATGTTAAAAAGGACTCTTTGCACATTCTGGTACTTTTACTTTTCCCTCTATGGTACACACGGTACTTAGGAATTGTCACACTACTGTCTCTAATGGAATAAAGTCTTTCGCCAAAGTCACTGTCTCTTAAGAATTGTTTTACTGCTGCATGCACCACCACTCTTTACCGCTTGCCTGCGCTTCACCGCTTGTTTTACCACCAGTTTCCCACGCCTTACCGCAGTTTTACCGCATGCACTACCGCAGTTTTACCACTTTTGCTACCGCTTGTCTACCGCTTTCCCGCGCTTACTGCTAGTTTCCCACGGACCGGAGGTCACCGCTAGCATCTCACTACCTCCGATGGCAGTCTTGCACCACAGGTTGGGCATTATTGAACTATATTAACTTAGCATTCCCTTTAGGGTCAAACGCTCTTGCTTTGCAAGTGAAGCAGACTAGACGGAGCGCAAGACTCGCATACTAGTTTAGGCCGTGGTTCATCTACAGCCCAGGCTAGATTGTATTTTTACACTGGGGAGCCCAACTGTGATCTTCCCTGAGTCATGGCCACTTTAATGTTCTGGTCTGATGCCACACAATTGACTTGATTCGGCAATGCCAAGTTATGGCCGACCTACATGTACTTCGGCAATGAGTCAAAGTCCCATCGCTGCAAGCCATCATGCAACTTAAGCAATCATATTGCATATTTCAAGATGGTGCGCCTCCTCAGCCTCTACATGTATGAGATATTATTAACATTGCAATTTGCAGCTTCCAGACTCATTCAAGGATTTTACAGATGGGAAAGGGATGACTAGCGAGTGTTTAACCCATTGTCACAGGGAATTATTCCATGAGCAGTGGAACATCTTACTAGACGATGAATCCCTAGAGGTGTATGAGCATGGGATTGTGATCATTTGCTATGACGGGATCACATGCAGATTCTATTCCAGAATCTTTACTTACTCGGCAGATTATCCAGAGAAGTATGTGGACTATTATCTTACTGCAAATATTATTGACTTTGAATTTTACCAGAGTCCTCATAGCTACAATCCGCAATCTTGGAGGCTGCTCTTGTCTGCATTGCTTGATACCTAAAGAGCGCATACAAAACATGGGAAGGCCTCAGGATAGGAAACAGTGCGAAACCTTAGCATGCAGCAATGATAAATGAGGCACCATGGTAAATACTGCTCACTCTCTGATCTATGAAAAGAACTTTGCCATCAGCAGTGCACCAGTCAAGCAAATTCTGAAGTCACAGTCTTGGGTTCCCACCTTGGTAAAGTTTGAACTTCCATCCTTGACGCTCACTAATCATTCCATAGAATGCATTCTTAGATCGCCTTGGTCCTCTAGGTTTTAATATTTTCTGTGTGCTCATGGTAGATCTCTTGCACAAGTTCAAGATTGGTGTCTGAAAGATGCTTTTTACTCATTTATTATGAATCATTGCAGCGCAGGATAAGGGTCTTGTTCATGAGTTGGACTGGCAGTACGTTGCATGATCATGCGTTGTTCATTCACTGACTTTGACACTAGGTACAGGCAAGTCCCTACATTTGGTATGGCTACTATCAGAAAATTTTCAGCCAACTCATCAGGGATGAAGCATATGGCAGCCCAAAACTTTGAAGATCTCCTTCAGGTATGTCCACATTGTCATTGAAGTCGAATGGGACATGTCACGATTTCAAGTGCTCTATCCCTGTCTTCAACAGTCTACTCCCTGAGCCACACAATTCGTGCATTCTGCAGTGCTATTTACCATGACACATTGGCACGGACTGGCCAAGCTTCAAATGCATTCTGACTGGACACTTGATATCATGGATCAAGTCACTTCAGTGCTTGGCCAACAATTCTGGGACTTCAAAACAACAGTATGCTCAGCTTATGTAACGCACAAACTTCGTCAGGAGGCCAAGGCTTGTGCTCGATGCAAGGCAAAGCAAGCTGCAAAACAGGCGGGAGGATGGAAAGGCAAACATAACTCTAATGTGTTGGAGAAATGGGAGGCAATAGAGCCACAAAAGGACATTCAGCATATGAAAATTGTTGCGAACTGGGGTGGCGTCACCAGCGACAGTGAAAAGATACAGACGGTCTGCTGGGAAGTTCTACAATGTCCAAAAGAGGACAAGGTTGAAAGTACAAGGAACGCGTTCCGAGTACGATCAAGGGTTCAGCCTCAAAGACAAGTCTAAGAGGTTCTACGAGAATAGAGACTAAGACTAAGGAGTGCTTAGACTTAGAGACGATTCAAGATGACTTAGGTTGGAGACCTAAGCGAAGGAAGTTCCAGGTAAAACCCAGTAAGATTAAAGTAAAGAATCTACTACAAGTACACTGTGCTTATATAGGTACATATGTGCGCACAGACCAGGTAACCGTGGAAATATAAGTACGTATCCTAATGAGGAAGGCATATATTGTACAAGTGTGTTGAAACGCATGAGTAAAGGATGAAAGCGCATGTTTAGCGTATGCATATGCTAAACCGGCTGAGTCTGAGAATAGAGTCATGGGAGTTCATGACATCACATGATATGATATGTTGACGACGTATGGTTAAATCATATGGTCATGTGATGTCTGATGGAAGTGGAAGTGTTCGAGCAATAAGCTCCGTATCACGTGATATACAAGAATAGAAAGGAAAATGAATAGGGGCACATACGACTGTAACAAAAACATTCAATTTCCAGACATACAAATTCCATGCATTGGGTGATTATGTGTCCACAATCTATCAATATGGCACATCGGATTCATACAGCTCCGAACCTGTTAGTCCCCTAAAGTTAAATGTTCACACATAACTCACTGAGTACTGCAGGGTAAACTTGAGCACTGTTCTCCCAAGTCCAGATATCGCTGGATGGATCATAAATTGTTTGTAGAACAACTAACCCGGATCAAATGATGACAGGCTCGCATTCATTGTATTGGTGACAAAATGGTTGATCGTCCTCATGTTGAAATAGCTGAATTAGCCAGAAGCCTGCATGTCCACCGCCACATTGGTGCGACACAAAAGTGTCCTGTTCACATAGGATCATATCTAATTAGCCATGAAGGAGATCCAGTGATTAAGGTAAGTCACAATCATTATGTGAAAACAACTTTAACATGCTTCTGCAGAACTTTGTTGTAAAGCTCAAGGATCATCTACTGGAATGAATTCACCCTTTTCCAGGAGCAGGAGAAGAGAACGACATTAATGCAGTCATTTTCAAGGACGATCAAATGTATCAGCACAACATTGCCAGATTTAACTATACTACATATGATGTTCACCAAGACCAAGACATTATCAACCCCAGGATGTCCCACTGTAATGTGATGGTTCTCCACGCTGCCCAGGATGTGGGGCATCAAGGACACAAATTGGTCAGGTACTCGGTATATATCATGTTAATGTTATCTATATCGGAGTTGGTATGGTCAACTACACTCCACTTCAAATGGAGTTCCTATGGGTTCGCTGGTACAAACCCATGGATCAAGTTTCTACCTGGGAGACCGTAACCCTAGATCGTGTTAGATTTCTGCCTATGATGGACGAGTATTCGTTAGACTTCCTTGATCCAGCAGATGTTTTGAGGGCATGCCACATAATTCTGTCTTTTGCAAAGGGCAAGAGACACCCGGAAGGATCAGGTGTATTGGCATGTGCAGGAGACAATGATGATTGGCATGAATACTTCCATTAATCGGTGAGTCAGAGGTATTATTGTTGTATAGCAGTATCAAACTTATGATTCCAGCTTTGTTGATCGTGACATGCTGATGCGATTTCATTTCGGTCTTGGGGTCAGTGTTACAATCGTACGTACCCCTATTCATTTTCCTACTTCATTTACTTGTATATTACGTAACATGACTCTGACTCATATGCTCAACGCATTTGTACTATAGTTGCCATCCTTCTTTGGATACGCACTTACATTCTTATGTCTCTCTTGGTCCGTGCGCACATATTGGCCTATTTAAGCACGATGTACTTGTAGTAGATTCTTTACTTTAATCTTACTGGGTTTTACCTGGAATCTCCTTCGCTTAGGTCTCCAACCTAAGTCGTCTTGAATCGTCTCTAAGTCTAAGCACTCCTTAGCCTTAGTCTCTATTCTCGCAGATACCTCTTAGACTTGTCTTTGAGGCTGAACCCTTGATCGTACTCGGAACGCGTTCCTTGTACTTTCACCTTGTCCTCATTTGGACATTGTAAGAACTCCCAGCAGACCGTCTGTGTCTTTTCACTGTCGCTGGTGACGCCACCCCAGTTCGTAACAGTCAGACATGTCTATTCTCACCATCGCGGCATGCAAGCTGATCTCTGGCGAGGAGGGAGCGCAATACAGGTTATTGCTGCAGGCCATGCGGATAAACAGTGCCATGTCCTTCCACTGATCAGTCCCACAGTTGGACCCTTCATCTCATGCACTCAATCTTCCCTTCATAGGGTGAAGGTTGGTTATGACAACAAACATTACAATGTCTACAGTTGTGTAAGTGTGCCTTACAATTTTTTTCATCTCACCTAACAATACCACAGGAAGGTTGTGATGATGCCTCTGTCCATCTTGCACTTTATCCCATAGGCTATGATCCTTTCTCTATGTGGGATTGCCTCATCTCAACTATACATCTTACCCGTCAATGTTGGATATGTTTGACTTGACACAAATGGGTCTCATCTCACTGGACTCAGGTGTATTTGCGCCTTGTTCCATTCCGAAATCCTCTGGGTGATTGTCCATACCTAATAGTCTTTATTACAACCCTATTGCCATTGCATCTTGCGCTTGTCATATACCATACTTCAGATCTCAGATACGATCAGATCCGATCAATCCTATTTCCGTCTGGTCCACAGATTCTGTCCGGATCACCCATCTGAAAGTTCCTACCTCTCGCACTCTAACTCCCTTGTGGACATCTGCGTCTACCTCATTTCAGCAGTCCTCCTGTCTCCAGTATTCCGGCTGTGGTATATTTCCTTCGCTTATTGATCTGTTACCTGTGTCTTATTTCCGACTTGCGCTTACTGATCCGCTGTGCATTAACTAATAGACTTCCATTATACATCGTACATAGCCCTCAGTCCTGGACTCACTGATTATCCATACTAGTTACTTCCAGGATATAAACCACTTGTAAATCTCCATAGAACCTTAGTTCGAATATCATCTTAGATTCTGCTCATTCCTTCCTCCAGACTTAAGTTACTTCCAACTCCAGTCATCTTCTGAGACTTAGGATTGATTCCTACAGTCTACCTCTCCGACTCTACCCTTGGGTAGTCCACCTCTGTTAGTTTCTAGTTAAGGAACTCGTTCTGAGACTAGTCTCAATCCTCGTTCTGTCTCCACATTCCGGATAACCTTTGGACGTGTCATATCCGAAACCTTCGGGTGTCTGGATTCATCACGATATCACTTCCATATCTTCAGACGTATAACCTTCCTCCGAAATAAGGGGCATTACTTGGGAAAGGGGCACAGTGCATGAACTGAGGCCAAAGCCCTTCGGATCTCTTACCTTTTGAGTACAGTCTTAACAGCGCTTACAGTTCCACTGCTGACTCCTCAGAATCTGGTCTACTCGGACCTGGTTCAATCCTCAACTCTTCTATCATCAAGACTTCCTATATGGGCTCCTCCGCATATCCCTCAAGTGGAGGTGACGCTAATACCAACATAAATCCCACCACAAAATCGACTGGTGTCAAGTGCACAACCAAGAAAAAATCCAAGAAAATTACACTGCACAGTATTATGGTTAAGTATGCCAACTGGGCAAAGGCTCTTGGTAACCTTCGGTGCATGCTACAAGTCGTTGTGTGCCACAGAGATTCTCCCAATCTCTGCTTACTTGTCATGGCTGATTATGCCTCTGAGTGAAAGGTGCTAATTGAGTTGGTCTGACCCAGAGCTCTCCTTCAGTCTAATCTGCAGCTGATGGACTTGGAAACAGGTGAGCAGCTCGATTCCTCTGGCTTCTTATAAGCATGCTAAATTCTCTTGTAGTTGCTATGTCAGATAATAATAAGATGTCTGAAGCAGATATCCTGGCTTCGTGTTATTCTTGTTTTCCCCTACATGTCTCATCTTAGAACAGGGCAGTGCTTGGTTCAGTCTTTGGTTGTATGACAACAAGCGTCATGCACTTTGACCTGAACCATATTTTTGGGGTTGCACTACATGACAAGGTCATGAGCATCATAGTAAAGCTGATGCGCCAACAGGTAGATTGTCTTCCGCTCGCTGTAAGTGTTTTGAATTAATTTTTGTGTTCGTTCTCTAATCTTGTCACACAGAATAATGGTTTGGTGTGGTTTATCTGCCACCAGATCACAAGAGAGTTGATATATCATATGGTCTTCTGGCATAACACTATGCCAGGCCATTGTATCTGTCTTGCTGATCTGGATCCTGCAGCCTTTAAGCACATGGCACACCCGCCCGTGGCAACCTTGGCCTTAGTGGTGACCTCCATCAGTACTTTTACCCTACATGTGCATTTTATTCACCAATTCTATTAGTGTTACAAGGTCCTCATGGACTTGCTCAGCAACAAGGTCAAAAACTCTCATGAGTTTCTATATCCGAGCGAGATGCATACGCAAATATGCGAGATGCTTCCTGCGCTATTCAGTCAAACTGACGACCCCGACCATGCGCCACTAATGGTTGCCATGAATGTGTTATGTACCATCAAGTAAGTCTATATCAGTGTGATATCTGCACTGCTAGCTAATAAAAATACAATGTGCAGGAAGGGCAATGTCCAACAGATAAGCTGGCCTAAGTGCAAGGCAAAAAAAGAAAGAGTGGTTGCTTGAATAATATTATATTCACATGTCTACAAGGAGAGTTTTTGAAATGTACATTGTTTTCCATGGCAAATATTTGTGACTTCGAATCTTCAAGGGCCTTGAGTGCAGTGCCCTGAAAATCGCAACTAGGATGCCACCCGTCCTATGTGGCAATATGAGATATATCCATCCAAGGTAAGGAGCCCCTTCAGTGACAAACTCCGTACTATACGGGTCACCCGACCCACATAATATCCCGTCAAAGACGGGCCAGCGGACCATGGGCCGAGGTTATGTATATCCTCGATGTTGACGGATGGGCCGGGGGGAAAATTATTTCCGATGGAGACGGGTGGGCCGGGAGACTTGTATTTTCAGGAGAGACGGGTGGGCCGAGGGAAACATGATTTCTGATGTTGACAGATGGGCCAGGGGGATATCATCCCCGACAGAGATGGGTGGGCCCATCTGGGTAGTATGTAGAGTAGGATATTATAGACAGCTGGGCTGAAGAGAGATGCAAGGCAAATATTATTGCATAGACGGGTGGGCCGAGGTAAGAGAATATTACATATACGGGTGGGCCGAGGTGAGAGAATATTACATATACGGGTGGGCCGAGGGGAGAGAATATTACATATACGGGTAGGCCGACGTGGGGTGTATTACATAGACGGGTGGGCTGAGGGTCCAGTAAAATATTTATTGGATAGATGGGTGGGCCGACGTGGGGGAATTTTACATAGACGGGTGGGCCGAGGTAAAATATATTACATATACGGGTGGGCCTAGATATGTATCATAAAGACGTACAGCTGATGTAGCCACCAGAGAATCAAACACATAGGATACATGCACCCTATGAGTGCATATACCTACCATCGACCACCAAAATCTAAACCCTGAAGCACGAAAACCTGAATTCATCATGTCTGACATTCATCGATAATTGAGGTGCCGGGTGCCAGGTGCCAAGTCCCAAATCCAGGAACTCGAAACTGGAGATTCAAACTAGAGATTTCCTGAATTCCGGATACCCGGACACCCGAAACACAACACACAAGGTGAAAGATTTAAAGTCCATGTGTGGAGTCATCTAGTGCCGAGTGCCGGGTGCAGGTGCAGAGTACCGAAACTAGAAACTAGAAACTTGAGATTTGAGACAAAACAGACATCTACCAAAAATGTGTGGATCAAAGTTTTGTTGTTGCCTGACATGTGTCTGAGTCCCGAGGACCGAACCCCGAAATTGTAGACTCCCAGATTTCGGGATTCGGGGTTCAGCACTCGAGATTCAAGATTTGAGATGAAAAAGATATCTACCAAAAATGTGTGGATCAAAGTCATTTTATTGCCTAACATTGTTTTCGGTCTCAAGTGCAAAAGCCCGAGTACCGAACCGCAAACCCCTAAATAGTAGACTACCAGATTTCGGAGTTCGGAGTTCGGCACTTAGAATGTGTGGATCAATAGGTGTCTATTGCCTCACATTGTTCTGAGTCCCGAGTCCCGAGTGCTGGGTGCCGGGGTTCAGGGTTCAGCACTGACAATATGTTGCTCAAGATCTTTCACATTATGAGTACCAAGTCCCGAGTCCCGAGTGCTGGGTGCCGGAGTTCGGGGTTCGGCACATAAAATATGTGGATCGAGGTCTTTCACATTGTTTTGACTGCCGAACCCCGAGCTCCGGCACTCGGGGTTCGGCACTCAACATGTGTAAATCAATATCATGGTATTGCCTCACATTGTGCTAACTCCCAGGTGCCGGAGCTCGGGGTTCGGCACTCAACATGTGTAAATCAATATCTTTGTATTGCCTCACATAGTTGTAACTCGCAGGTGGCGGGGTTTGGGGTTCAGTGTTAAAATATGTGGATCGATATCATTCACATTGTTATGAGTACCAAGTCCCGAGTCCCGATTGCCGGGTGCCGGAGTTCGGGGTTCGGCACATAAAATATGTGGATTGAGGTCTTTCACATTGTTTTGAGTGCCGAACCCCAAGCTCCGGCACCCGGCAGTTAGCACAATGTGAGGCAATACCATGATATTGATTTACACATGTTGAGTGCCGAACCCCGAGCTCCGGCACCCGGGAGTTAGCACAATGTGAGGCAATACCATGATATTAATTTACACATGTTGAGTGCCGAACCCCGAGTGCCGGAGCTCGGGGTTCGGCAGTCAAAACAATGTGAAAGACCTCGATCCACATATTTTATGTGCTGAACCCCGAACTCCGGCACTCAGGACTCGGGACTTCTGAGCTCCGGCACCTGGGAGTTAGCACAATGTGAGGCAATACCATGATATTGATTTACACAAGTTGAGTGCCGATCCCCGAGTGCCGGGTGCCGGAGCTCGGGGTTCGGCACTCAACATGTGTAAATCAATATTATGGTATTGCCTCACATTGTGCTAACTCCTGGGTGCCGGAGCTTGGAAGTCCTGAGTCCCGAGTGCCGGAGTTCGGGGTTCGGCACATAAAATATGTGGATCGAGGTCTTTCACATTGTTTTGACTGCCGAACCCCGAGCTCTGGCACTCGGGACTCGGGACTTCCGAGCTCCGGCACCTGGGAGTTAGCACAATGTGAGGCAATACCATAATATTGATTTACACATGTTGAGTGCCGAACCCCGAGTGCCGGAGCTCGGGGTTCGGCAGTCAAAACAATGTGAAAGACCTCGATCCACATATTTTATGTGCCAAACCCCGAACTCCGGCACTTGGGACTCGGCACTTGGGGATCGGCACTCAACTTGTGTAAATCAATATCATGGTATTGCCTCACATTGTGCTAACTCCCAGGTGCCGGAGCTCGGAAGTCCCGAGTGCCGGAGTTCGGGGTTCGGCACATAAAATATGTGGATCGAGGTCTTTCACATTGTTTTGACTGCCGAACCCCGAGCTCTGGCACTCGGGGTTCAGCACTCAACATGTGTAAATCAATATTATGGTATTGCCTCACATTGTGCTAACTCCCGGGTGCCAGAGCTCGGGGTTCGGCACTCAACATGTGTAAATCAATATCATGGTATTGCCTCACATTGTGCTAACTGCCGGGTGCTGGAGTTTGGGGTTCGGCACTCAACATGTGAAAATCAATATCTGTGTATTGCCTCACATTGTTCTAACTCCCGGGTGCCGGAGTTCAGGGTTCAGCACATAAAATATGTGGATCGATATCTTTCACATTGTTATGAGTCCCAAATCCTGATCCCTGAGTGCCGGGTGCCGGAGTTTGGGGTTTGGCACTCAACATGTGTAAATCAATATCTTTGGATTGCCTCACATTGTTCTAACTCCCAGGTGCTGGGGTTCGAGGTTCGGTGTTAAAATATGTGGATCAATATCTCTCACATTGTTATGAGGCCTGAGTCCCGATTCCCGACTGCCGGGTGCCGGAGTTCAGGGTTTGGTGTCTAAATATGTGCATTGATATCTTTCACATTGTTATGAGTCCCAAGGCCCGAGTCCTGAGTGCCGGGTGCCAGAGTTTGGGGTTTGGCACTCAATATGTGTGAATCAATATCTCTGTATTGCCTCACATTGTTCTAAGTCCTGGGTGCCAGGGGTTGGGGTTCAGCACTTAAAATATGTAGATCAATATTTTTCACATGGTGATGAGTCCCGAGTCCCAGGTGCCGGCGTTCGGGGTTCGGCACTTAAGATGTATGGATTGATATGTTTCACATTGTTACCTGGCACCCGGCACAAGGTGACTCATCAGATAGGTTTTAAATTCTTTACATTTTGTGTCGAGTCCTGAGTGCCAGGTGCCGGGGTTCAGGGTTCGGCACTCAAAATGTGTGAATCAATGTGAGGCAATAAAAAGACTTTGACCCACACATTTTTAGTGCTGAACCCCGAACTCTGACATCTGGTAGTCCACAATTTCGAGGTTTGGCACTCGTGATTCTGCACTCGGGACTCAGAAAAATGTGAGACAATAAAAGGAATTTGATCCAAAAGGAATTTGATCCACACATTTAAAACTTGAAACTCACAAAATGTATATCATGTAAATTTTCTATTTCCTTACACAGTTCACCAATTGTCAAGTAACAAGACCTGAGACCCAAATCCTGAATTCCTGGCAATGTATGAAGTGCTGAGTGCTGAGTGCTGAGTGCCGAAGCCCGAGACCCAAAACTTGAAATTTCAAAACTCGCAAACATCTGTATCATGTACAATTTCTATTTCCTTACACAGTTCACTGAGTGTTGAGTACCAAGACCTGAGACCCAAATCCCAAATTTAGGGTTGGCAGGCTAGCTGTGGAGGTCCGGAGGTCCGGAAATATGGAGATCAGGGCCAGAGATCATAGTGGAGATGGGGTGTGAAATACGGTATGTGACAGAAACTTGCAAAAATGTATATCATGTAAAATTAGTATTCCCTAGGCCGGACCTTTGACCCTTTGTTATATTATACTTTCTGAACTTTGTCCGAACTCCAGTCTTTATCTCTGTTCACCTCCAGCTCTACCTTTGGTAGTCTTCCTCTGTTTGTTTCTACTCTGGACTTCATCCGTAGTAGCCTGTACCTTCCTTACATAATCTCCGGACCTACTCCTCCATAGTAGGGCAATACTTCCCCCCAAATCCACAGAGCTCCGCTCCTCTGTTTCTCCACTCCTCCACTCCTCCATTTCTGCATTCCTCCACTCCTCATCCTCTGGACCTCCTATCTCTGGACCTCTTGTCCTGTCCTATCCTATCCTTGACCTCCTGTGGATCATATTTCCCCCTGGAGCCTTGCTCCAATCCTGCCCTAGACTTCATCCAGTGGTCTTCCCTTCACCCATTCTACTTGGGACTTGTCCCAGTAGTCTTACCTCTATCTCCGCCTACCTGCGGCATAGTTTTCTACACTTCTCCAGAAGTTTATTGGCACTCTATGGAGCAATCCAGCCCAAGAGTTCCTCCAAGGTTCTCCCTCGGACTTCACAAGAACTCCTCTTTGGACTTCATATGAAATTAGGGGCATGTACTCAGGCAAGGGGCACAGTGCACAAGCTGAGGCCAAGCCCCCATGAATTAGTATGACCCTCCAGTACGACCCCATGCAAAGCTGGAACTTCTGAATTGCCTCTGGTTTTGCATGGCCATAACAGTTTTGAGTTTCGGCACTCAGCACTCAGTGATTCAATAATTTGCTTCTGGCAGAGGTAACATTCATTGAAAAAATTTGTATATACATCAATTACTATGCAATTATGCCAACCTCCTCACAAGACCCTTTAACCTTCACCCCAACATCCAAGAACAAAAACATAGAAAGTCACATTTCTCACACTTTTGATGTTTTCAGTATCTTACTCTTGCATAAATAATACAGCCTCTTCATATATCATTATAATACCATATATACTTGCTTTGTATGACAAGGATCAGCTAAAATAGGCCGGAGTTTTGAACTAGTGTGAATGCTTACTATTTCTACTGATAAGGAGCCCATACTTTCAAAACATCAAAGTTTATTAATCAGACACCTGGAGTAGATTTAAAATACATTCACTATGATATATCTAAATTTATAAAACCATCCAACAAGAATTGAGTGCTGAGGAAGTGAAATAGATAAGAAATTGACTGTGGGAAAGTTCAAAGTCCCAAAATATCGAAAATGGTCAGTTGGGCAGTTGTAGGACTTTGACGCTGGGTCAACTGAGATATACACCACATCCCTTTCACCACCCTCCAACCTCAGGGCAATATGCAGTATAGGTTCCTTTAGTAGTCTAACATGTATCTTACATATTTTGAATGAAATATTTAAACTGTACCATATATAAATGTAACTTTGTGTAAAAAGATGTCAATTGTCACTTTTCACACATATGTCATTTTACTTATCATTCAGTCAGTCCTTCATGGATCTTTCTAAAACTTCAAATACATCATTAGGGACATATATGAGAGATAAATCACGCATCAGATCACTTATCACAAGCTTGATTATTATGTAGGCTTCTTATCAGTAGAAATATGCCCTGTACATGACATATCAGATTTGTGGCCTATATACAACTGATCCTTTGCATATGACACATGTGGGAGTGTACTACTGTTGATGTCTGAGCAGGGCTGGCCATTTATGCAATGATAAGACATTGAAAAACTTTAAAAAATGATTGAGGAGCAACAGGAGGGCATCCATGATAAGATGGTCGAGATTGAACTGGATGTTGAGGTGAAGGTTAAAGGGTCTTGTGAGGAGGTGGACATAATTGCATAGTGATAGATGTATATACAATTTTTTTCAATGAATGTTACCTCTGCCAGAAGCAAATTATTGAATCACTGAGTGCCAAGTCCTGAGTGCTGAGTGCCAAAACTTGAAACCCAAAACTTGAAACTCACAAAGTGTGAACTACCGAGACCTGGGACCCAAAACCCTGGCATACAGTTTCAAGTTTCAAGTTTCAAGTTTCAAATTTTGGGGTTCAGGGTTTAGGGTTCGGGTTCCAGCACGAGGCACTTGTTACATTGCCAGGAATTCAGGATTTGGGTTCCAGGTTTTGGTACTTGACACTCGGTGAACTGTATAAGGAAATAGAAATTTTACATGATACAGATTTGTGCGAGTTTCAAGTTTCAAGTTTTGGGGTTCGAGGTCTGGCACTCGGCACTTGTTACATTGCCAGAAATTCAGGATTCGGGTCTCAGTTCTTGGTACTTGACACTCGGTGAACTGTATAAGGAAATAGAAATTTACATGATACAGATTTGTGCGAGTTTCAAGTTTCAAGTTTTGGGGTTCGAGGTCTGGCACTCAGCACTTGTTACATTGCCAGAAATTCAGGATTCGGGTCTCAGTTCTTGGTACTTGACACTCGGTGAACTGTGTAAGGAAATAGCAATTTTACATGATACAGATTTTTGCAAGTTTCAATTTTGAAGTTTGAAGTGTGAAGTTTCGGGGTTCGGGGGTCAAGTTCTGGCACTCGGCACTTGTTACACTGCCAGGAATTCGGGATTCGGGTCCCGGGTCTTGGTACTTGACAGTCGGTGAACTGTGGAAGGAAATAGAAAATTTACATGATACAGCTTTTTGCAAGTTTCAATTTTGAAGTTTGAAGTTTGAAGTTTGAAGTTTCGGAGTTCGGGGTCGGGTTCTGGCACTCGGCACTTGTTACACTGCCAGGAATTCTGGATTTGGGTCCCGGGTCTTGGTACTTGACACTCGGTGAACTGTGTAAGGAAATAGAAATTTTACATGATACAGATTTTTGCAAGTTTCAATTTTGAAGTTTGAAGTGTGAAGTTTCGGGGTTCGGGGGTCAAGTTCCGGCACTCGGCACTTGTTACACTGCCAGGAATTTGGGAATCAGGTCCTGGGTCTTGGTACTTGACACTCGGTGAACTGTGGAAGGAAATAGAAAATTTACATGATACAGCTTTTTGCAAGTTTCAATTTTGAAGTTTGAAGTTTGAAGTTTGAAGTTTCGGAGTTCGGGGGTCGGGTTCCGGCACTCGGCACTTGTTACACTGCCAGGAATTCGGGATTCGGGTCCCAGGTCTTGGTACTTGACACTCAGTGAACTGTGTAAGGAAATAGAAATTTTACATGATACAGATTTTTGCAAGTTTCAATTTTGAAGTTTGAAGTGTGAAGTTTCGGGGTTCGGGGGTCAAGTTCCGGCACTCGGCACTTGTTACACTGCCAGGAATTTGGGAATCAGGTCCTGGGTCTTGGTACTTGACACTCGGTGAACTGTGGAAGGAAATAGAAAATTTACATGATACAGCTTTTTGCAAGTTTCAATTTTGAAGTTTGAAGTTTGAAGTTTGAAGTTTCGGAGTTCGGGGGTCGGGTTCCAGCACTCGGCACTTGTTACACTGCCAGGAATTCGGGATTTGGGTCCCAGGTCTTGGTACTTGACACTCAGTGAACTGTGTAAGGAAATAGAAATTTTACATGATACAGATTTTTGCAAGTTTCAATTTTGATTTTGAAGTTTGAAGTGTGAAGTTTCGGGATTCGGGGGTCAAGTTCCGGCACTTGGCACTTGTTACACTGCCAGGAATTCGGGATTTGGGTCCCGGGTCTTGGTACTTGACACTCGGTGAACTTTGCAAGGAAATAGAAAATTTACATGATACAGATTTTTGCAAGTTTCAATTTTGAAGTTTGAAGTGTGAAGTTTCGGGGTTCGGGGCTCAGGTGCCGGCACTCGGCACTTGTTATATAGCCAGGAATTCAGGATTTGGGTCCCGGGTCTTGGTACTTGACACTCAGTGAACTGTGTAAGGAAATAGACATTTTACATGATACACATTTTTGTGAGTTCCAAGTTCCAAGTTTTAAGTTTCGAGGTTCTGGGTTCGGGTTCCGGCACTTGGCACTTGTTACATTGCCAAGGATTCATGATTTGGGTCCTGGGTCTTGGTACTTGACACTCGGTGAACTGTGTGAGGACATAGGCATTTTACATGATATACATTTTTGCAAGTTTCAAGTTTTGAGTTTTGAGTTTCAGCTTTTTATTGCCTCACATTTTTCTGAGTCCCAAGTGCCAAATCCTGAGTGCCGAACCCCAGTAGTCCACAATTTCAGGGTTCGGCACTTGGGATTCAGCACTCAGGACTCAGACAAATGTCAGGCAATCAAAAGATTTGATTCACACATTTTTGGTAGATATCTTTTTTGTCTCGAATCTGTTACGGCCATGCAAAACCAGAGGCTACTCAGATGTTCCAGCTTTGCATGGGGTCTCACTGGAGTGTCATAACTAAATCATAAGGGCTTGGCCTCCGCTCGTGCGCTGTGCCCCTTATACAAGTATGTGCCCCTAATTTTGCATGAAGTCTGAGGGGGAGTTCCAGTGAAGTCCAGAGGGGAACTCCGGAGGAACTCTAGGGCTAGACTGCTCAATAGTGCGTTGACGGACTACTGGAGGATCATGGCAACCACGCAGGAACTATTTCCGGAGGACAGGAAATACAGGTAAGACTACTGGGTTAAGTCCCAAGTAGAATGGAATGGAGGATGGACTGCCAGACAAAGTCCAGGGCAAGATAGGAGGGAAGCTCCAGGGGGAAAGATGATCCACAGGATGTCAAGGGTGGGGTAGGACAGGTCCGGAGGTCCGGAGATAGGAGGTCCGGAGATAGGAAGTCTGGAAAGGGAGGAGTGGAGGAGTGTAGGAGTGGAGGACCAGAGAAGTGAAGCTCCATGGATCCAAGGGGAAGTATTTAGGACATTGATGAGGATCAGAAGTCTCAGATGTCAGAGGAGGGAAAGTCCGGACATAGTGGTGGGTGAGCTGTGCTCAGGGTGGGCTAGGATATGCATAGGGTTAGCAAGCTAGCTGCAGAGGTCTGAAGGTCCAGTCAGATGATATACAACTACCTCAGCTCCGCCATGTCTACAATTATCATACACATGGGCCCACCCATCTATATTTTATACCACCCTCGGCCCACCCATCTAATACAATATTTTATATAACACTCTCGGCCCAACCATCTAATATGTGTCTGGGCCCACCCGTGTATGTGATAACAAGTACCCTTCACATACCTGTCTACCTGATACACATCTACCTTGGTACACCCATCTACATAATATCTAACTACCTCGGCCCATCCGTCTACTGGATATTCATATACATCGGCCCACTCATCTACTCTACATATTCCTTGCATGGGCCCACCCGCCGTCATCGGGAATAATATTCCTCCCGGCCCATCCGTCATCAACGAGGATATTTCTACCATGGGCCCATGGTCCGCTGGCCCGTATCATACGGGATATTATGCATGTCCACTCACTCGTATAATACGGAGATAGTTCACTGTAATATGTGGAATGTCGAGCCCTGGCACCTGGAACTCGGGACTCAGGACTCAGAATAATGTGAAAGTTATTGATCCACACATGTTGAGTGCCGAACCCCGAACCCCGGCAGCCGGAACTTGGGACTTGGGACTCGGGACTCACAACAGTGTGAAAGATATTGATGCACACATGTTAAGTGACGAATGCCGAATGCCAAGCCCCGGCACCCGGAACTCAGGACTCGGGACTCAGAATAATGTGAAAGTTATTTATCCACACATGTTGAGTGCCGAACCCCGAACCCTGGCAGCTGGCACTTGGGACTTGGGACTTGGGACTCAGGACTCATAATAATGTGAAAGATAATGATCCACACATGTTGAGTGCCAAACCCCGGCAGCCGGCACTCCAGCAGTCGGGACTCGGGACTCATAACAATGTGAAAGATATGAATTCACACATTTTAAGTGCCGAACCCCGAACCCCGAGCCCTGGCATCTGGCACACGGCACATGGGACTCAGAACAATGTGAAAGATATTAATCCACACATTGTGAGTGCCAAACCCCAAACCGTGGCACCCAGCACTTGGGACTCATAACAATGTGAAAGATATTGATCCACACATTTAAGTGAATATGGGGCAATAAAAAGATTTTAATCCACAAATTGTTGGTAGGTATCATTGTGGTCTGGAATCTCGAGTGTCAATTTTTGGGACTTTGCACCTGGCACCTGGCACTTGGGACTCAGAACCAATAAAGAGACTTTGACCCACACATTTTTGGGAGATATCTATTTCATCTCGAATCTTGAGTGCCGAACCCCAAACCCCAAAATCCGGTAGTGCACAATTTCTGGGTTCGGGGTTCGGTACCTAAGATTCATGACTCGGCACTCAGAAAAATGTGAGGCAATCTTGCCATTCGGAAGTCAAGTCCCATGAATTGAGTCCCAAACTCTAAGTACCTTGGCACTCGGGCATTCACCACTCAGCATTCGGGATTTAGGACTCTACATCCAGAACTTGAAATCCAGTCCTCGAAATCCAGAACTAAATATTCAGGAGTCAAGACAATCATTTGGACGGAATATAACATTTTACATCATGTATGAAATGAAGACCTCTCTGTTCTGAACACAGTGAAGAGGACTCCACTCCCCTGCCTCTCTTCAATCTCTGTAGCATGTCAGTGTACATCTTCACCTCTGCCATCTTCTCATGGATACCCTCATCTTGTTCCTCCATCAATGCTACCAGGCGTGCTCAAATCATCTTAAGTCCCATCACTGATGGGCCTGATGAGTCATTTACCTCCTTAGGAAGAACCAAGCCATCATCCTCAACTCCATTTTCCATCCAATGCTGGTAGTGAACGACACAGGACCTCATGATTTGACCCCATCGCCATGGTTCATTCGGAATTTCGGTGTGTCCCATCCACCATGGAGTATCATAGCTGGGAATAATCTGGGATGGATGTCACAGAGCTGCGACATCATCAAACTGACATAGGTGGGATGAAAAGATGTGGTCTGGAACAGTGTTCCAGGTGAGCATGGGATACAATGTCAGGACATGAGCGACGGGGCTTGGAACAACAGAAACAATGTTCCTTGCAGCTGAGTACTGCAGGAGTGGCGTAACAAATGTCTGTTGGAAATCTCAGCATTGCCCACCAAAGTCAGCCAGTCATCCGGTCATCAGTCACTTACATTGATCTCCCATTGCAGCCCGGCTTTAAAGTACATGATCTGGGCAGAAGAGGGAGGGTTGTTAGCAGCCTCCATCTGATATTGAGAGATACATGCGCGGATGTGTGATGCAGCCATATTCAAATTACAAGAAATATCTTGAAGGTTCAGCTTCATGGGTTGCCAGTGATTTCCAGTATTTGGAGTGCCAGATGTGGATGCAGGAGTTTCAGGCATGGCTAATGCAAGAGTGTGATGCTGGCAATGAAACTGACAGATGGTGAAGAGGTGATGATATGAGTCACTGATGGATGGATTAGAAATTCAAACTCCGACATGGGCTGACCCAGACAATTCCCAGGACTCAATGTTTGGGTGTCAAATATGTGTTTCATCAGCAAAAAAAATTCATTCATGTGCACCATCAATCAACGCGGGCTGCAGGTCTTGAAATGCTGCCTGTGCATCCTGAGCTAGTAAGGAATACATTTGAGACTGCCTTCTGGCATAGCATGCATGACCCGGAAGTTGTTTCAACAATGATTCCTGCATCTGGTCACCCCATTGGGTTGCCTTCCACAAGAAAAAGTTGCACGTCCAATCCATCTCCAATTGGACCAATGATATTTCTTCCATCCATCAATCCTGTAGTGCCTTGGCCTGAAGCCAATGAACTCAGTAAACTTGGGATGGGTCCTGTCAGCTCACCATGTGATATATCAAGCATGCCCGAACTCACATTCCTCATTCCACGAATTATCTGGACCCTCCATGTCGACTTCCACTGACCAGAACCAAGTGAGGGACTCATTTCGCTGACCTCAGGTGTTTGCATCACCGATGGCAGTGCTGATTTTGAGCTGCTCGCGAAGCAGGGGTTTGTATTTCTGAAGCTGGTCTGGCCCCAGCTCAAGTTGTATCATTTGCTTCCTGGTTTTTGTATATATATTGGCATGTAGGGATACTGCCTGCTGCACTGATGTCACCTGGGATCATGCTTGAGTTTTTAGGGCTTGAGATTTGGCTTGCCTAACTGTTGTTCAGAACAGGATAGCCTTGTTGCACAAGTGAATGCAGAGATTGTGTAGGGCATCATTGGCCTGCCCTTCACAAAGTGACATCTCCAACGGAATCAGATCCTCTGCCATAAAGCATCTGCAATGATCAACCCCAAGGTTTGATGGCAATGGAATTATGGTGAGCTCAGGGGAGTTTGTCCATGCATCAGATGTCTCAGTGAAATCTGCTGGGTCATCATCGAGATCATCAAGAATATCTATGTTCAAGTCGTCAGGATTGTCATCTGCATCAAATCCCTCTCTGAGATGCATAAGAGCAGACCGAGTGAATTCATCTATCTGGCCTTGGAGACGATCATGTTGCCAGGCGATATCTAATCTCTGTGTCTCTGTCGATCGTCTTCCAATTCTGCAGACCTTGATAAGCAATGCAATTTGAGCCTCTTCAATTGCCAACCCAATTGATATCCATGTTGCCACAGATCTGCAAGAGGGTGCTGCATTACAGGCATTACCCACTTCGAGTAATCTAAGCTCAATCTCCTTTTTGCTTGGTGCTAAGTGCAAAATTACTTTGGAGCTCCATGGAGACAAAGAATGTCAACTTACCCTTCTTGATATTGATTTCATATAAATCCATCGCCACAGGATCCCTGATTCTCTTGGACTGAGCGACCATCTCGCTGGCTAACCATTCTGTCTTTAAATTGCCGGGTGCAGCTTCATTGAGTCTGTCGAAAGCCTTGCCACTTTCGGCAATGCCATTATTTGCCAGCTTGTATTTCTGTCAAAGAGTCCTTTTCATGTGGATCATCTTGCAGAAATTGGAATCATTCATCTGATAATCAAGACATTCCTTTCGGTGTGGGGATGACATTCCCCGAGCGGCAGGGGAAATCAGGTTGAGATGTGCCCATAGGGTCTCCATGATCTCTCCATCAATCCAGCCAATGCCTTCAATAAAATTCGAAGCATATCGGACATAGCAACTGTCCTGATGTCCATGCACATGCCACAACCTGATTCCAGGAATGATGGTCAGTTCTGGTACCATGTCAAGGTATCGGCTTCGATCCACCCGAACCCGAAAGTGCTTGTTGTATTGACAGTTGATGTCATAGAAGGTGACAGCTCTGGTAATGCCTTCCATGTTGTGCTGGGCAGCCTCACAAAGGGCATAGTTGTCATATACCATACTTCTGATCTCAGATCCGATCAATTTTATTTCCGTCCGGTCCACAGATCCTGTCCAGATCACTCATCTGAATGTGCTCACTTCTTGCACTCTATCTTCCTTGTGTATATCTGCGTCTATCTCCTTTCGTCACTCATCCTGTTTCCGGTACTCCAGCTGTGTATAATTCCTTCCTGTGTCACTAATCTGTTACCTGTGTTTCATTTCCGATTCGTGCTTACTGATCCGCTGCGCATTGACTAATAGACTTCCATTACACTTCGTACATAGCCCTCGGTCCCGGACTTGTTGATTATCTGTCTTAGATACTTACCGTATATAAACCACTTGTAGATCTCTGTAGAACCTTAGTTCGAATATCATCTTAGATTCTGCTCATTCCACTTCCTTTGGACTTGAGTCACTTTCCACTCAAAGTCATCTTCTGAGACTAGGGATTGATTCCTATAGTCTATATCTCCGTCTCTATCTTTGGATAGTCTACCTCTGTCAGTTTCTAGTTAGGAATCTGTTCCGAAGCTAGCCTTAGTCCTCTTTCCATCCCCGCACTCCGGATAACCTTCGGACGTCCAGATCTGCTATGCAACTCCTTCCGGATCTTCGGACATATATCTCCTCTCTGAAATAAGGGGCATTACTCAGACAAGGGGCACAGTGCACAAACTGAGGCCAAAGCCCTTCAGATCTTTCACCCTTTGAGTACAGTCTTAACAGAACTCAGTGATCAGGATTCTTCCAGAACTTGGTGCTTGGGATTCAACATTTGGGACGTGGGACACTTTGTTTTGAGAAGTGTGACAAAGGATGAAAATGTGGTACAAATGGGGGCAGTTTGGTATATGTACATTATTTCCTTCCCCTTGCCCTGGTTACTCAAAGTGTACTGTCTACCGGCTTTTGAGACTTACTCTGGGTGGTCCTTGCAGATGGTTCAATCACAGCTTTCTTGCCCCATATGCTCCTTGGTTCCAGTGAAGTGTTCCTCTCTTCCACTTCCTCAGTCAACCCGGCCAGGAGGTTGCCCATCCATGATGTCAAAAGTGCACCTGTTTTGGCCGGCCTGGCCGGGCGAGGCTTCGGCATTGAACATGGAACTTCTGTTCATCTGGGTTTCTTCAGCAGGGATCGACCATCAGCCGAGTCATCATCAATGTCATCCTCCTTGTGATGAGTATCACTGTCGGCTTTGGTTGATGGATCCCGGGGCCTTCGGAGAGTTCCACTCTTCTGCATTCTCACTTTATGAGTCAGACGAGATGGTGACTTGCCGGATACCACAGATGGTACCATGTCCCCATCTTTATTCTTCCATGCTTTGAACAGGAATGTTGAATCTTTTCCTGTTTCCTGCTGAGCATACCAGAAATTGAGCAAGGCTGTTGTGTCCCAGTTTTGCAACTTCAAAGGCTCCTTCAGGTCAATATCCACCAGAAGATACTTCCTTGCCACAAAGTCATCCTGACTTTGTACGATGGCACTCCATGGCACGACAGCCTTGTCATTCCTGGAACATATTCCTGTGTCCACGCATTCAACAACATCTCGGATGTTGCCACAAAAGACTCACTGTAGTGCAATGTAAGAAATGCCCTGACTATGGCCTTCTTCTCCTCAAGTTTTATTTCCATGATGTCTGGAAGCAACGGCATCCCATCCCCATCTGTGTTGAGTTCGAAAGCTGGTTTTCCAACTCTTTTGCAACCTCCCTTCACCTGTCGTCCTCCATCCCGTGCCCCGGCACCTATCATTGAGATGATCATGCCGTAGGTTTAGTTATGGCGGAAGTGAAGTAACTACGCACCAAGGGATTCTAGATGGAATAGGACAGGACATGAGGGCATCGGCACGAGGATCTGGTAAGGGTTCGCAGAAGAAGAACAGTTCTGCATTAGTGGAGCAAAAAGGCTATTTCGTCGCTATAAGGAAATCCTTCAGTTGCCGCTGCAGACGTTAACGAGACGCTTGTTGAAAATGGGGTTTTGATGGTCAGCATGACTTTTCTCACTACAACGGACAAACAGAATGTGCCAACCAAACGCTGGAACAGTACCTCCGGATCTACTGCAACTATCAGCAGGACAACTGGCCTGAGCTACTGCCCCTCGCAGAGTTCACATACAATAACACTCCGAGTGCCACTACCAGAGTTTCACCTTTCTTCGCCAATGAGGGTTATCATCTGAACATTTCCATCCATCCGGAATGTGACCTATCCTCCATCCATGCCCAGGAATATGCCCTAGACCTTAATGAACTTCACCAGTTTCTTTGAGTAGAGATGTCCGAAGCCCAGAAACACTATCAAGGACCTGCAGATGCTAAAAGACAACCCGCTCCGGATTTCCAGATTGGAGAACAAGTCTTCATCAAAGCCAAGTACTTCCATTCCACTCGTCCATCGAAGAAACTTTCGGAAAAGAATTTGGGTCCATTTGAAATCATATCCCATCCGGGCAGTCATTCCTTCACCATCCGACTGCCGGATTTCATGCGTTCCATGCACCCTGTATTCCATGTTTTGCAGTTAGAGCCAGCAGTCCCGAACACCATCCCTAATCACATTTAACCTCCTCCACCTCCAGTCAAAGTTGATGGAGAACGGGAGTATGAGATATCCAAAATCCTAGACTCTAAACTGGACTGTCATAGACACCATTGCCAACTCCTATACCTCATCCGTTGGTCTGGATACGAAGGGACAGACGAAGAAACTTCCTGGTTACTTGCCACAGAACTCGGAAATGCATCGGATCTCATAGCAGATTTCCACTCAGCATATCCAGACAAACCTGGTCCCATTGCTTGAAAAGTACATAATGAAATACAAGTACATTGAGGGCAGTAACAGAAATCCGGATCCAGACTAAGCGCCAGTCTCCATTTCACCTCCAGCACCTCCAGTCTCATCTGCCATCTCCTCTCCAGTTCCATCCACCACCTCTTCCCCAATCTCCTCACCAGCGCCATCCTTGTCGGATCTGGCAGGAACGGAAAGTCTAAATCTGTCCCGGATCTCCTCAATGAGCAGGGCCTGGAACTCCCTCTGTTGCTGGAGGAAGGCCTCCATGGTAGAGCTCATCTGCTCCATGGCAATCAGACTCCCTTCTGCTGCCGCAATACCATCCTGAAGGAGTCCATTGGTCCGCGCCAGTTCCACAATGATCCCATTAGCAGCGGCCACCCAAGCCTGGTCATCATACTTGACGACATCCTCATCCGTACCTTCAATAGTCACTGGATTGGAGAAGACATCTGCATCTGCCACATCCAGAGTAGGGCTCCTTTGACGGCATTTGCCCTTGCCTTTCGGAGACAGAGTACCAGCAGGACACTGCCTCTTCTGGCCCTTGGGCCCCTTGACGAATCTGGGCCTTCCAGGACAAGTGGCCTTGTCCTTCTGGCAGACATCACAGGACTTAATCTACAAAACATCGAAATCAGTGGATCCGAAGGTTTTCGGACAACTCACCAAGGGACTCTTCTCAGCATCACCCCACTGACACATCCAGTCCTTAGTGACGCAACGGGAACAGTACCCATCCTTTGCTCCAGACGCAGGAGCAGCCTTGGCCTTGCCAATCCATTAGGATCTGGATCTAGAAGAGTCCACATCACTCACCTGAGCCTCAATCAGAGCTCTCCATCTCTTTTCCTCCATTTCCCTCTGGATCTCCGCCAACTCAATCTGCTTCAACTCCTCCTGCCTTTTCCACTCCTCCACCTCTTTCTGCTTCCGTTCTGCCTCGGCTTCTGCTGCAGCCTTAGCAGCAGCCAGTTGCTGTTCCAGATCTGCCACAATGTTGGCAGCAGACTTAGGGGCATCGGATTTCTTTCCAGACATGTTTTAAAGCAAGTTTTGTTAACAGGGATATGAAGTGAGGGGTAGGAATCACTTCGGATGTGTGACGTCCATATATCTGTCGGATTACAGACTCAGCACTACAACCATCAAACTTCTCCATCGTCCCGCATTAATCTTGTCCGATCCAGATTGACGCTTCCTGTGCCTCAGAGGTTTGGCCCTAAGGGGGGGATACTGTCATATATCCGATCAGATCCGATCAATTCTATTTCCGTCCAGTCCACAGATCCTGTCTGGATCGCCCATCCAAATGTGCCCACTTCTCACACTCTAACTCCCTTGTGTATATCTGCATCTATCTCCTTTCATCATTCCTCCTGTTTCCAGTATTCCGGCTATGTACACTTCCATCCTGTGTCAATGATCCATTTCCTGTGTTTCATTTCTGATTCGTGCCTACTGATCCGCTGCGCATTAACTAATAGACTTCCATTACACTTCGTACATTGCCCTCGGTCCCGGACTTGTTGATTATCCGTATCAGATACTTACAGTATATAAACCACTTGTAGATCTCTGTAGAACCTTAGTTTGAATATCATCTTAGATTCTGCTCATTCTGCTTCCTTCAGACTTGAGTCACTTTCTGCTCTAGTCATCTTCTGAGACTTGGGATTGATTCCTTTAAGTCTATATCTCCGACTCTATCTTCGGATAGTCTACCTCTGTCAGTTTCTAGTTAGGAACTCGTTCTGAAGTTAGCCATAATCCTGTTTCATCCCTATGCTCGGATAACCTTCGGACGTATCATATCTGATACCTTCAGACGTCCGGATCCGCCACGCAACTCCTTCTGGATCTTCAGATGTATACCTACTCCCTGAAATAAGGGCATTCCTCGGGAAAGGGGCACAGTGCACAAACTGAGGCCAAAGCCCTTCGGATCTTTCACCCTTTGAGTACGGTCTTAACAACATGGCAAACAAAAATCATTCTTATACATCTAGATTTAGACTTGGATATCTTTCCCATGGTATCATACATATATGAAACAAGATATGATTTTACAAGGGAGATATAATTTTGATACATATATTATAGGCTGACAGCAGTGTGACAACATAATGTTACAACCATTATAATTGACTGGCCTCAAAACACATAATTATATGCTAAGCTTCAGTAATGGATAATATTATCACATGTATGATGCAAGATATCATTATATAGGGGAGATGTAATTTTGATACACATATTATAGGCTGACAGCAGTGTGATAATATAACCTTCCAACCATTATGATTTGCTGGCCTTAAAACACATAATTTCATGCTAAGTTTGAGAAATGGATAGCATCATCACATGTATAGCAAAATATATGATTATACAAGTGAGATATAATTTTGATACACATGACAATGGTGCAATAACATGACCTTCCAACCATTATAATTGGCTGGCCTCAAAACACATAATTATATGTTCAGCTTTAAATTCACATGACATAATCATGCTGTCACACATTTACAAAAGAAGATACCACTGTATGAGAGAGAGATATAATATTGATATGTATTTTAGAGGGGTGAACCGTTCAGTACTGCCTCCACAAAATTTCTGTCCATTGCGTCATGCTGTGTTGTTTGGTTCTGTGCCTTTACAGCTCTTTCCATTCACATGTGGCTCCTGTCTCTTTTGTACACTGGGCGACTTCTGTGTTGTTATGTTCATCATTCTTTCTAACTCTTTTGTTCACTGCCTTCCTAGGTTAAAATTGCATCCATGCCTTTCAATAAAACCTAGCTGAGCGAGATAGTCAGTCCTCAATGCATTTGAAAGTCATGTATGGCATCAACTTTTCATCACACGAGTGAGAACGCAAAGAGTTTTTTCACTACAAATATTGTATTTCCTTACTTGCTACTGTAGACACATTTCAGAGCAGCTACACATTGCAAGTATCACAGTATTGTAAGGCTGGTGGTGTGTTCGATAGAGAATTTTTAAACAAAGTGAAAGAGATTAGAGATGAGTGTTTAGCGATAATGAATAGAGGCAATAGGTAGATGTGGCAAGAGACTTGGTTTTGAGGCAGGTGATGGAGCAGGACGTCTCAAGGGCTTTTTCTAAGGTGCTTTTGAGCGGGAATCTTTTAAGATAGAATTTGCTGCTAGATACCAGAGTGTACACATGAGCTAGATATACAGAAAATGATAAGGTTTTGTCATGGTTGCACCACAGAAAATAAAGACTCTGGGCATGAAGATCGAGTTGCACAGTTTTTGACAGTGGCGAGGAAAATAGTGTGTCAGTAATGAGGGAGAAGGACTGAATGTAGACAAGGATAGCGGTGTAGAGAAACAATCCTGCCTGGGGGACAGGTATAAGAAGCAGGGAGCAGTATGTTCAGCCCAAAGGGCTTCTGACTAGCCAAAACTCAAGGGAAGGAGAGAGGAAACAGTCAAAGACAGTGGTAGTGTTCACTTTAGAAAACTAGGTATCCAGGAGCTAACTAGTGAGCTATGAAAGCTGCAAACTAGAAAGCTGCAGAGAGAAAAGCTACACAAGAACTCAAATGAGTGAGGAGCTATGGTAAGCTGCCCAGGAACTCAATCAAAAGAGGAGCTAACAGTACTGGAACTAAGTAGAATCCTTGGTGGTGCAAAGAGTGAAAGGTAAGGTGCTTATGTAATCATCAAAAGTGCGAACCTAAGGTAAGGAAGGTCCAAGTATGAGACACCATGCAAAAACTACCTTTTCAAGCCCAGCCTGAGTTTGTCTGTCACAGTGGTTTATAGTAACAGGAACTGAGAGCATGTGGGGTGAAGACAGCAGTGAAGTAATAAGAGAAAAGAACAGAGAAATGTATCCGCATGACTAGAGTACAAAAGGTAGTGACACTTTTTGCCTCCGTAAGTCACGTGGACAGTCTTGAATGCATTGAGCGTTTAAGGTTTTGATCTGAAGCCTTGGTCTGGGTGTAGAGTATACACAATCCTTACAGTATGTCATCTGACAGTCAACCAAAGGCGTTTGTAGTAATAGAAAACAACAGACAACATAAATTGTACATTTGCATAAGATTGATGTGTGGAAGTGATATGCCACAAAATTTGGACCAGAAACAAAATTACTACAACAAGTACAACCCCAAGCAAGCGTCACCAGGAACCGGAAGACATGGGGAAACTTGAGATCTAATCATCAATCTCAAAATGAGGTAAATCTGATCCATCCATTTCGTCAGTTTAAGAAGTTTGGCCTACAATCATATTAGTGTGAGGAAGCATGAAATAGCTGCAAGCTTACCATCATCACTACAGTGAAACTCAGTGATGCATGCAATCGCTTCAGACAACATGTCAACCTCAGACTGTGTGTGTTGCTTCTTCAAGTCTAGAATGTGGAAGTCAGACTTGAGCGCGTCCAGGGATTTAAGTTCCTTTGCTATGAAGTTGTTACTGTGGTCGAGGCACAAAGGCCCATTAGCTTCCACCAATAATGCACTTGTATATGCACAATATGTAAAATTATCGACCCAAGTTTTCATCACACTAGGTAGTGGAATAAACTGATTGTCAGGCTGTACAGCATGAGAATACTGCGTGATCGTAATATAAATAATACCCACCTTTAGAACATGGTCATGCAGACAGGGGTATTGTAGAGTTGCTGGGTATTCCTGAAGAGGTATTTGGCTGGCATTAGAATCTTGCATGGTATCTTGAGAATGCAATGACGTGCGAAGCCATGCATGGCATTTCTCTTGGATGGCCTTTGTAGGTTGGAAGCAGGTAAATTTAACCAAGGCAGACATCTGGTATGATTTGCATGCCAAACAGTGTTAGATGTGTCTGGTTTCTTGGGTGTAACATCAGATGGAGCTATGAACAAATTTAGAGTCTCATACACAATCCTTTGAACAGTGTGGCTCACTTGGGTAACATCTAGCATCCAGCTCTTCACACAAGTGCGCAATAGTGTTACTGAATAGTGATACTTCTATTTGAGCCTGATGCATTTGCTCCTCCATCAAAAAATGCCCTCCTCACTTAAGGTATTCCAAGCAACTTTCTTCTTCTTGCTTGAGACCTGTCTGCGTCGTGTCCTCCTTCAGACTCACTTCAATAAGAACCTTGATATCAAGGGGGTCGACTAATCCAAACAGCGCAGAAGCTGTGGTAAAGAGTGAGTTAGGGAGCTGGAAATGAAGTTGTGAGAGAACGCTATGAAAGTAATGATAAGTGCTGTCATATACCATAATTCTAATCTCAGATCCGACCATATCCAATCAGATCCGATCGATTCCATATCCGTCCGGTCCACAGATCCTGTCCAGACCACCCATCCGAATGTGCTCACTTCTCGCACCTTAACTCCCTGTGCATATCCGCGTCTATCTCCTTTCGTCATTCCTCCTGTTTCCGGTATTCCGGCTATGTATATTTCCCTCCTACGTCGCTGATCCGTTACCTGTGTTCATTTCCGATTCGTGCTTACTGATCCGCTGTGCATTAACTAATAGACTTCCGTTACACTTCATACATAGCCCTCAGTCCCGGACCTGTTGATTATCCGTCTCAGATACTTACAGTATATAAACCACTTGTAAATCTCCGTAGAACCTTAGTTCGAATATCATCTTAGATTCTACTCATTCTGCTTCTTCCGGACTTGAGCCACCCTCTGCTCTAAAGTCACCTTCCGAGACTTAGGATTGATTCCTATAGTCTATATCTCCGACTCTATCTTCGGATAGTCTACCTCTGTTAGTTTCTAGTTAGGAACTCGTTCCGAAGCTAGCCTTAACCTTTGTTCTATCATTACGTTCCGAATAACCTTCGGACGTATCATATCCGATACCTTCGGATGCCCGGATCCATCACGCAACTCCTTCTGGATCTTCGGACGAATAACTTCTCCTTGAAATAAGGAGCATTACTCGAAAAAGGGCACAGTGCACGAACTGAGGCCAAAGCCCTTTGGATCTCTCTACCTTTGAGTACAGTCTTAACAAGTGCACTGACAGCTTTGTGCCCCCTCATCTGGAGCCAGCATACAAGGTCGCTCTCACTGTGTTTAATGCCAAGAATATTGATGTTCAAAGCTGTGTCAGATGTAGAAAGAAGAATATTTGACATGTTCAAAATAGTGGGTAGTAGGAATGAGACCCTAGGATACTCACACCCTGATTTAATGCTGATGCAACCCTATAGAGTTAGTTTGGGGGCAGTGGCAGAGTTATGGTGCACGACTGGCGATCAAATTATACAAATATTAAAGTAATGAATAACCTAATTCACACACTTTTCGAATGCAGCGATGTCTAGGCCACTGCTTAAATGACCTTTTTAGGAGCGCCATCACGTGGCATTGATGAAACTAAAAAAGTCTTCAGGATCGCTTTATGAAAGTGGTGTGACTTCTTGTAAAGGTCCTAGTAAGCGACATAGATGAGCATGAATGTTGGCATTGTTATTGTCGCTTACCTTGGATGGATATATCTCATATTGCCACATAGGACGGGTGGCATCCTAGTTGCGATTTTCAGGGTACTGCACTCAAGGCCCTTGAAGATTCGAAGTCACAAATATTTGCCACGGAAAACAATGTACATTTCAAAAACTCTCCTTGTAGACATGTGAATATAATATTATTCAAGCAACCACTCTTTCTTTTTTGCCTTGCACTTAGGCCAGCTTATCTGTTGGACATTGCCCTTCCTGCACATTGTATTTTTATTAGCTAGCAGTGCAGATATCACACTGATATAGACTTACTTGATGGTACATAACACATTCATGGCAACCATTAGTGGCGCATGGTTGGGGTCGTCAGTTTGACTGAATAGCGCAGGAAGCATCTTGCATATTTGCGTATGCATCTCGCTCGGATATAGAAACTCATGAGAGTTTTTGACCTTGTTGCTGAGCAAGTCCATGAGGACCTTGTAACACTAATAGAATTGGTGAATAAAATGCACATGTAGGGTAAAAGTACTGATGGAGGTCACCACTAAGGCCAAGGTTGCCACGGGCGGGTGTGCCGTGTGCTTAAAGGCTACAGGATCCAGATCAGCAAGACAGATACAATGGCCTGGCATAGTGTTATGCCAGAAGACCATATGATATATCAACTCTCTTGTGATCTGGTGGCAGATAAACCACACCAAACCATTATTCTGTGTGACAAGATTAGAGAACGAACACAAAAATTAATTCAAACACTTACAGCGAGCGGAAGACAATCTACCTGTTGGCGCATCAGCTTTACTATGATGCTCATGACCTTGTCATGTAGTGCAACCCCAAAAATATGGTTCAGGTCAAAGTGCATGACGCTTGTTGTCATACAACCAAAGACTGAACCAAGCACCGCCCTGTTCTAAGATGAGACATGTAGGGGAAAACAAGAATAACACGAACAAGAGCCAGGATATCTGCTTCAGACATCTTATTATTATCTGACATAGCAACTACGAGAGAATTTAGCATGCTTATAAGAAGCCAGAGGAATCGAGCTGCTCACCTGTTTCCAAGTCCATCAGCTGCAGATTAGACTGAAGGAGAGCTCTGGGTCAGACCAACTCAATTAGCACCTTTCACTCAGAGGCATAATCAGCCATGACAAGTAAGCAGAGATTGGGATAATCTCTGCGGCACACAACGACTCGTAGCATGCACCGAAGGTTACCAAGAGCCTTTGCCCAGTTGGCATACTTAACCATAATACTGTGCAGTGTAATTTTCTTGGATTTTTTCTTGGTTGTGCGCTTGACACCAGTCGATTTTGTGGTGGGATTTATGTTGGTATTAGCATCACCTCCGCTTGAGGGATATGCAGAGGAGCCCATATAGGAAGTCTTGATGATAGAAGAGTCGAGGATTGAACCAGGTCCGAGTAGACCAGATTCTGAGGAGTCAGCAGTGGAACTGTAAGCGCTGTTAAGACTGTACTCAAAAGGTAAGAGATCCGAAGGGCTTTGGCCTCAGTTCGTGCACTGTGCCCCTTTCCCAAGTAATGCCCCTTATTTCGGAGGAAGGTTATACATCTGAAGATATGGAAGTGATATTGTGATGAATCCAGACACCCGAAGGTTTCGGATATGACACGTCCAAAGGTTATCTGGAATGTGGAGACAGAACGAGGATTGAGACTAGTCTCAGAACGAGTTCCTTAACTAGAAACTAACAGAGGTGGACTACCCAAGGGTAGAGTCAGAGAGGTAGACTATAGGAATCAATCCTCAGTCTCAGAAGATGACTGGAGTTGGAAGTAACTTAAGTCTGGAGGAAGGAATGAGCAGAATCTAAGATGATATTTGAACTAAGGTTCTATGGAGATTTACAAGTGGTTTATATACTGGAAGTAACTAGTATGGATAATCAGTGAGTCCAGGACCGAGGGCTATGTACGATGTATAATGGAAGTCTATTAGTTAATGCACAGCGGATCAGTAAGCACAAGTCGGAAATAAGACACAGGTAACAGATCAATAAGTGGAAGGAAATATACACAGCCAGAATACTGGAGACAGGAGGACTGCTGAAATGAGGTAGACGCAGATGTCCACAAGGGAGTTAGAGTGCGAGAGGTAGGAACTTTCAGATGGGTGATCCGGACAGGATCTGTGGACCAGACGGAAATAGGATTGATTGGATCTGATCGTATCTGAGATCCGAAGTATGGTATATGACAAGCGCAAGATGCAATGGCAATAGGGTTGTAATAAAGACTATTAGGTATGGACAATCACCCAGAGGATTTCGGAATGGAACAAGGCGCAAATACACCTGAGTCCAGTGAGATGAGACCCATTTGTGTCAAGTCAAACATATCCAACATTGACGGGTAAGATGTATAGTTGAGATGAGGCAATCCCGCATAGAGAAGAGGATCATAGCCTATGGGATAAAGTGCAAGATGGACAGAGGCGTCATCACAACCTTCCTGTGGTATTGTTAGGTGAGATGAAAAAAATTGTAAGGCACACTTACACAACTGTAGACATTGTAATGTTTGTTGTCATAACCCAACCTTCGCCCTATGAAGGGAAGATTGAGTGCATGAGATGAAGGGTCCAACTGTGGGACTGATCAGTGGAAGGACATGGCACTGTTTATCCGCATGGCCTGCAGCAATAACCTGTATTGCGCTCCCTCCTTGCCAGAGATCAGCTTGCATGCCGCGATGGTGAGAATAGACATGTCTGACCCCAAGACCGAAATGAAATCGCATCAGCATGTCACGATCAACAAAGCTGGAATCATAAGTTTGATACTGCTATACAACAATAATACCTCTGACTCACCGATTAATGGAAGTATTCATGCCAATCATCATTGTCTCCTGCACATGCCAATACACCTGATCCTTCCGGGTGTCTCTTTCCCTTTGCAAAAGACAGAATTATGTGGCACGCCCTCAAAACATCTGCTGGATCAAGGAAGTCTAACGAATACTCGTCCATCATAGGCGGAAATCTAACACGATCTAGGGTTACGGTCTCCCAGGTAGAAACTTGATCCATGGGTTTGTACCAGCGAACCCATAGGAACTCCATTTGAAGTGGAGTGTAGTTGACCATACCAACTCCGATATAGATAACATTAACATGATATATACCGAGTACCTGACCAATTTGTGTCCTTGATGCCCATATCCTGGGCAGCGTGGAGAACCATCACATTACAGTGGGACATCCTGGGGTTGATAATGTCTTGGTCTTGGTGAACATCATATGTAGTATAGTTAAATCTGGCAATGTTGTGCTGATACATTTGATCGTCCTTGAAAATGACTGCATTAATGTCGTTCTCTTCTCCTGCTCCTGGAAAAGGGTGAATTCATTCCAGTAGATGATCCTTGAGCTTTACAACAAAGTTCTGCAGAAGCATGTTAAAGTTGTTTTCACATAATGATTGTGACTTACCTTAATTACTGGATCTCCTTCATGGCTAATTAGATATGATCCTATGTGAACAGGACACTTTTGTGTCGCACCAATGTGGCAGTGGACATGCAGGCTTCTGGCTAATTCAGCTATTTCAACATGAGGACGATCAACCATTTTGTCACCAATACAATGAATGCGAGCCTGTCATCATTTGATCCGGGTTAGTTGTTCTACAAACAATTTATGATCCATCCAGCGATATCTGGACTTGGGAGAACAGTGCTCGAGTTTACCCTGCAGTACTCAGTGAGTTATGTGTGAACATTTAACTTTAGGGGACTAACAGGTTCGGAGCTGTATGAATCTGACGTGCCATATTGACAGATTGTGGACACATAATCACCCAATGCATGGAATTTGTATGTCTGGAAATTGAATGTTTTTGTTACAGTCATATGTGCCCCTATTCATTTTCCTTTCTATTCTTGTATATCAGGTGATACGGAGCTTATTGCTCGAACACTTCCACTTCCATCAGACATCACATGACCATATGATTCAACCATACATCGTCAACATATCATATCATGTGATGTCATGAACTCCCATGACTCTATTCTCAGACTCAGCCGGTTTAGCATATGCGTACGCTAAACATGCGCTTTCATCCTTTACTCATGCGTTTCAACACACTTGTACAATATATGCCTTCCTCATTAGGATACGTACTTATATTTCCACGGTTACCTGGTCTGTGCGCACATATGTACCTATATAAGCACAGTGTACTTGTAGTAGATTCTTTACTTTAATCTTACTAGGTTTTAATGGAACTTCCTTCACTTAGGTCTCCAACCTAAGTCATCTTGAATCGTCTCTAAGTCTAAGCACTCCTTAGTCTTAGTCTCTATTCTCGTAGAACCTCTTAGACTTGTCTTTAAGGCCGAACCCTTGATCGTACTCAGAATGCGTTCCTTGTACTTTCAACCTTGTCCTCTTTTGTACATTGTAGAACTTCCCAGCAGACCGTCTGTATCTTTTCACTGTCGCTGGTGACGCCACCCCAGTTTGTAACAATTTTCATATGCTGAATGTCCTTTTGTGGCTCTATTGCCTCCCCTTTCTCCAACACGTTAGAGTTATGTTTGCCTTTCCGTCCTCCCGCCTGTTTTGCAGCTTGCTTTGCCTTGCATCGAGCACAAGCCTTGGCCTCCTGACGAAGTTCGTGCGTTACATAAGCTGAGCATACTGTTGTTTTGAAGTCCCAGAATTGTTGGCCAAGCACTGAAGTGACTTGATCCATGATATCGTGTCCAGTCAGAATGCATTTGAAGCTTGGCCAGTCCATGCCAATGTGTCATGGTAAATAGCACTGCAGAATGCACGAATTGTGTGGCTCAGGGAGTAGACTGTTGAAGACAGGGATAGAGCACTTGAAATCGTGACATGTCCCATTCGACTTCAATGACAATGTGGACATACCTGAAGGAGATCTTCAAAGTTTTGGGCTGCCATATGCTTCATCCCTGATGAGTTGGCTGAAAATTTTCTGATAGTAGCCATACCAAATGTAGGGACTTGCCTGTACCTAGTGTCAAAGTCAGTGAATGAACAATGCATGATCATGCAACGTACTGCTGGTCCAACTCATGAACAAGACCCTTATCCTGCGCTGCAATGATTCATAATAAATGAGTAAAAAGCATCTTTCAGACACCAATCTTGAACTTGTGCAAGAGATCTACCATGAGCACACAGAAAATATTAAAACCTAGAGGACCAAGGCGATCTAAGAATGTGTTCTATGGAATGATTAGTGAGCGTCAAGGATGGAAGTTCAAACTTTACCAAGGTGGGAACCCAAGACTGTGACTTCAGAATTTGCTTGACTGGTGCACTGCCGATGGCAAAGTTCTTTTCATAGATCAGAGAGTGAGCAGTATTTACCATGGTGCTTCATTTATCATTGCTGCATGCTAAGGTTTCGCACTGTTTCCTATCCTGAGGCCTTCCCATGTTTTGTATGTGCTCTTTAGGTATCAAGCAATGCAGACAGGGGCAGCCTCCAAGATTGCGGATTGTAGCTATGAGGACTCTGGTAAAATTCAAAGTCAATAATATTTGCAGTAAGATAATAGTCCACATACTTCTCTGGATAATCTGCCGAGTAAGTAAAGATTCTGGAATAGAATCTGCATGTGATCCTGTCATAGCAAATGATCACAATCCCATGCTCGTACACCTCTAGGGATTCATCGTCTAGTAAGATGTTCCACTGCTCATGGAATAATATAATTCCCTGTGACAATGGGTTAAACACTTGCTAGTCATCCCTTTCCCATCTGTAAAATCCTTGAATGAGTCTGGAAGCTGCAAATTGCAATGTTAATAATATCTCATACATGTAGAGGCTGAGGAGGCGCACCATCTCGAAATATGCAATATGATTGCTTAAGTTGCATGACGGCTTGCAGTGATGGGACTTTGACTCATTGCCGAAGTACATGTAGGTCGGCCATAACTTGGCATTGCCGAATCAAGTCAATTGTGTGGCATCAGACCAGAACATTAAAGTGGCCATGACTCAGGGAAGATCACAGTTGGGCTCCCCAGTGTAAAGATACAATCTAGCCTGGGCTGTAGATGAACCATGGCCTAAACTAGTATGCGAGTCTTGCACTCCGTCTAGTCTGCTTCACTTGCAAAGCAAGAGCGTTCGACCCTAAAGGGAATGCTAAGTTAATATAGTTCAATAATGCCCAACCTGTGGTGCAAGACTGCCATCGGAGGTAGCGAGATGCTAGCGGTGACCTCTGGTCCGTGGGAAACTAGCAGTAAGCGCGGGAAAGCGGTAGACAAGCGGTAGCAAAAGTGGTAAAACTGCGGTAGTGCATGCGGTAAAACTGCGGTAAGGCGTGGGAAACTGGCGGTAAAACAAGCGGTGAAGTGTAGCGATGAAGCGCAGGAAAGCATAGCGCAAGCGGTGAAGCGTGGGCAAGCGGTAAAGAGTGGTGGTGCATGCAGCAGTAAAACAATTCTTAAGAGACAGTGACTTCGGCGAAAGACTTTATTCCATTAGAGACAGTAGTGGTGACAATTCCTAAGTACCGTGTGTACCATAGAGGGAAAAGTAAAAGTACCGGAATGTGCAAACAGTCATTTTTAACATGTACCATGAATGGCCGGAATACATAGCGAGAACAGTAGCGAGATAGAGATATTTAGCTAAGAGGCATGCAGCAAGCAAGCGGTGTCATGGAAGGTAAGGTAAGTCTTGCCGTAGCTTTAGTAACGGTGGAAACAAATATGCTACACACCAATGGATCTTAGATGGAATTGACAGGAGGACATCAGTAGCGAGATTTGGTAAGGGGCAAGGATCCACGGAGCGAAAACGGTACCAGCGAAGCAAAAAGGGGTAATGCTCGCTATAGGGGTTTTCTTGGTAGCTGTTGTAGACAGTAACGAGACACTTGTGTAAAACAGCACTTTCATGGTCAGTGTGACTTTGTTCGCTACACTGGGAGAACTTTGTAGTTCTGTATGAGCTTCACAGAAGGCCAGGGACGTGTACAGATCTCCGTATATGGAGACCTCAACATCAAGGTGGGAAGGATGCCAGCATAGCTGATATGGTTCATAATGAAACAGTTTGCAATCTCGTTCGTTGGCTATCATTTCTCGTAAGACACCCACGATGGAATGATGATACAGATTGGCGGCTTGATAAAGGCAAGGGCCTGGTATTTCAGTGGTACAAGAAAAAGGCACCTGGATTGACACTGGCATTTTTCTCCAACCAGCATCTTCATCTTCCCACTCTTCCCCATCTTCATCATACTCGTTGGTACCCAGTTGAGAATTAATTTTCTTCCAATGCATAGAGGTCACATCAGTAACATCAAAGCTGCTACTGCCCAAGATTTTTACTAGCTTCATGTAGTCACAATGTCCTCCTGTCCATTCCATTTCCATCTAGATCCATTGGTGCATAGTATATTCATTTCTGTCATAACTAAACCTACGGCAGAACTTACATTACCTTCCATGAGGCTGCTTGCTCACTGCATGCCTCTTTGATAAAATCATGTAGTACATCTTTATTTTGCTACCATTCTCGTTATGTATTATGGCCACTCATGGTACATGTTAAAAGGACTTGTCACACATACTGGTACACCTACTTCCCTCCTATGACCAGGATCAAGACCAGGACACAATGGTCCTTGGAGGCACTTGCCAGGTTCCCAAACCATACCATGAGTTCAAACTAGACCGTTCAGGTTTGCTGATATTGCCTGAGATCGACAATTTATCCCTTGAGACCAAGAAGGCAATGATTCAGTCATTCCTTACCATTTATTACAGTAAGCAGAATGACTGACACCTGTATCATTATCTAATGCTGGCTGCCACAGGAACATGTTGCAGAAAGCCAAAGGTCCCAGCGCCCTGGAGTAACATCATGAAGGGGCAGTGGAGATTTATCTCCAGCACATACCTGCCTGAAGATACCAAGATCTTGGAGCCATCTAAAATGCACCACATTGATGCCAATGCTATCTTGGAATTTTGGTGGGACCATCAGGAAACCCAGGTAGGACCAACCTTCAAATTCAAAGCCTGGATGAATGACAAGGGTAGAATGCGCTGTAAAGATACAACCTAACCTGGGCTGTAGATAAACTACCTCCTAAGTTAGTATGTGAGTCTTGCGCTCCATCTAGTCTGCTTCACTTGTGAGAACAAGAGTGTTCGACCCTAAAGGGGGATGCCTATTAGTATGGTCAAGTTCGAGTCAAACTTATGTGCGAATGAAGTGTTGTGGTCAGCAGTGAGTTGCTGTGGTCAGCGATGATGCCGCCGGAACTAGCATCGTGTGTAGCGGTGCTACTGTGGTCAAGATATAGTCAGAAACAGTAGCGTCGAGCGAGCGGTGTCAAGCGATAATATCTGCGGTAGCGGTAAGGTTGCAAGTGGTGCAAAGAAACAGTAAAGAAGTCCATGGTACTTTCAGCGGTAAAGTAGCGGTGCATGAGAAGTTCAGTCAAAGTATTAGTCAAAAGTCCAGCGGTAACGGAGAACGAGCATGATAGATTAACGAGCGATAAAGAACTTTAAAGACTATGTCCACTACTGGGTAGATCCAGAGCTAGACAATAATCCTGACCTATAGTACGTGCAATGGTGTAAAATCAGTTACTTGTATCGTGCAGGGTACGCAGTGCTTATATCCTAAATTGTATGTACTCGGAATACTCTAGGCGAGATCAGTAGCGCTGGAGTGTAGTAACCGCCATAAATAAACATAGTGTGAGGTGCTGCGGCACGAGGCAACATGTAATAATGCTTGCCATGTAATCAGTGATAACGAACATAAAACAAACGATGCACCAGATGGAGCTATGTGGATGCAGCAAGGACATGGAAGGACATCAGTACATGGAACGTGGTGCGGTAGTCGGTATGGTGTGTGGTCAGCGTGGGATGCCGCCGGTAATGCTAAAGGGGTAAGACGGCCATGGACAAGTGGTAACTCCTGTAGATGTGAGACGAGTGTCAAAAGGTGGGGTTTTAAGCCCAGTGCCAATATGTTCCTTACAGCACTCTCCTGTCAGCAAGGATGAATCTGATGCTGATGCTGATAATGAGAGCCCCAGGCCCAGGCCTACTAAAAAGGCACTGGTGACAGCAACTGCACTGTCCACAATTCCCAAAGGGCAACTGAAATTCACCAAGTGACCCTATGCCAGTTTGGCTGAGGACAATTCTAACAACACCAAAGCAGAGGCATTCCCCTGCAGGTCAAAAGATGCCCATGCAGCTGCACAAATTCCAAAGAGTGTGACCTGTCAGATAACTGACCGATGTTCAAGAGCCTGGGGAAGCATGTCAGAGGTCATGGAGAGAAACCAATGGTCTCCCATGACTGAAGCCCCCATACTGCAATGAGAACCAGTATTCCTGCCCTACAGGTTACTGAGGGATCAGATGATGAAAGTAATGGTCACAACACCACAAAGGCCAGTCATTGGTCAACTAAGCCAGCCATCATGCCTGTAGCTTTGGCCCAAGTTCAACTCATCATGGTCTCAAACACCTTTGTGTATCACCAACAGTACAGGAACCAGCATTGAAGAGGACAAGGGCTGCCAGAGCTGCATCACTGGTGGTGCAAGAGAGGCAGGTGAAGAATATGCTGGCACCCAGAGAGCATTTGCTGAGACAGACCAAGGCTGACAGATTGGCCGCTGGTGTTCCCTCAGATGCACCAGCCAAGAGCACTAGGAGCAATGTTGAAAACTCACGTGCCACACACACTCAGAAAAATCCCAAGAAATATGCTGGCTACATCTAATTCAGCAACTTTGCATCAGTCATTGGTCAAAAGTAGACATGTATATTTGTTTGGCTACCTACACTACACTACTGCATATGCAAATGTCAGCCGCCCCCTTTCTTCATACCTAGCTCCAATACAGTCAGTGGATCATCAATCTGCCTGAACATGTGGAGCATGTGTTGAAGCTTTGTGATATCATTGGTGGCTGCAACATATTGGTTGTGCACTTGTTGATAGTTTGATACCAAACCCCAGTTGGCATCAAAGATCTCTGCGGCAGCCAGGCTTTCATTATCTCCTTTAGAATTGTGGTCAATATTATGACAGCAACTACCAGGGAAACTATAAATTTGCTTATCATTATGTCAATCCTTTCCAGCCTCTCATCAGCTCGGCACACCAATTCCTCTCCAGCTTCAAGCTTCGCCATCACAAAGCCTCTGGTCAGTGCTGAAGAGGGAGCCAGTGATGCCCAAGTGTCTTGACTCCAAGATGACTCTGGGTTGTTGGCTGCTGCATCACACTGTTATCATCTTGTGTGCCATGTCACTGTTAAGACTGTACTCAAGGGTAGAGAGATCCGAAGGGCTTTGGCCTCAGTTCGTGCACTGTGCCCCTTTCTCAAGTAATGCCCCTTATTTCAGGGAGGAGTTATTCGTCCGAAGACCCGGAAGGAGTTGCGTGACGGATCCGGGTGTCCGAAGGTGTCGGATATGATACGTCTGAAGGTTTATTCGGAACGTAAGGAGAGGACAGAGATTAAGGCTAGTTTTGGAACGAGTTCCTAACTAGAAACTAACGGAGGTAGACTATCCGAAGATAGAGTCAGAGATATAGACTATAGGAATCAATCCTAAGTCTCGGAAGGTGACTTAAAGCGGAAAGTGGCTTAAGTCCAGAGGAGACAGAATGAGTAGAATCTAAGATGATATTCGAACTAAGGTTCTACGGAGATCTACAAGTGGTTTATATACTGTAAGTATCTAAGACGGATAATCAGCAAGTCCGGGACCGAGGGCTATGTACGAAGTGTAACGGAAGTCTATTAGTTAATGCACAGCGGATCAGTAAGCATGAATCGGAAATGAACACAGGAAACGGATCAGTAACACAGGATGGAAATATAAACAGCCGGAATACCGGAAACAGGAGGAATGACGAAAGGAGATAGGCGCAGATATACACAAGGGAGTTGAGGTGCGAGAAGTGAGCACATTCGGATGGGTGGTCCGGGCAGGATCTGTGGACCGGACGGATATGGAATTGATCGGATCTGATCAGATATGGTCGGATCTGAGATTAGAAGTATGGTATATGACAGTCACAATGACCAACCAACCTGACTTGACTGAGCCAGTGGTGGACATGGGAGTGGGATGACCTTCTAATGACAAGTCTCCCCAGCACATGTCAAAACCACCTGCACATGAGTCTAAGCAACTGGCATAAATGACTAATACTCACCTTGGTATCCTGCGGCCAATGTTGCCGGTTGGTCATCCCAACACATGTCATACTGACCAGCAGCTGACAGTGTAGAGATATGACCTAAATTGGCCCTTGTTGTATGAGTTTCCTCATCCCAGCAAAGATCATAAGTAGTGGCAGCCGGTGTAACGAACATATTGGCGCTGGGCTTAAAACCCCATATTTTGACACTCGTCTCACATCTACAGGAGTTACCACTTGTCCATGGCCATCTTACCCCTTTAGCAGTACCGGCGGCATCCCACGCTTACCGCACACTGTACTGACTGCTGCACCACATTCCACGAACCGATGTCCTTCCATGTCCTTGCTGCGTCCGCATAGCTCCATTTGGTGCGTAGTTGTCATATACCATACATTCGGGTCTAGATCAAATCCAATCCATGGACATCCAGACACCCAACCTACACATATCTGATCGACCCATCCAATCCAGTTCACATATCCGATCCACCCATCCACTCCAATCCATATCCATCCATGTCCATATCCGATCCATGTCCATATCCGATCTGTGTCCATATCCGATCCGAGTTCATATCCGAACTATTCCCGCGCACCTGCGCATTACCCCTTTTAGAATATACCTGTGTCTCCGGCTCTGGGTATCTCTGTGCTTCCGGTTCTCGGTGATCTCTGCCTCCGTCTTGATAAGTATTTCGTACGAGCTTCATCTCCGAGTTCATAGCCTTATGTCCCGCTGTACTTACTAATGTGTTTCCGTATGCTTCAGACATAGCCTCGGACTATCCATACTTACCCTCCGGCATGCTCCTACAGTATATAAACTTGTAGTACAACTCCTGCAGACCTTAGTCTGATTCATTGTTCCTACTTCTGTATATTCCTTTGATTACTCTGTATCCTGTTATCATGTCTATATAACTCCGTCTCCGTTCTTGCACTTGGGCTCCGGCCCTTGTAAGCTTCCAACTCAGGCCTATGGGATTACTCCCTAGGCCGGAGCTTTGATCCTATGTCCTATAATCTGTTCGGACTTCATCCATCTCTGTCTATCATCTGTTTCACCTCCAACTCTACCTTTGGTAGTCTTATACTGTCTGTTTCTATTCCGGACCTTGTCCGGAGTAGTCTATACTATCTCTACACCATATCCGGACCTACTCCTCTCTAGTAGCCAACACTTCCTCTAAGATCCACAGAGCTACGCTCATCCGATCATCCGCTCCTCCGCTCCTCCGCTCCTCCGCTCCTCCGCTCCTCCGCTCCTCCGCTCCTCCGCTCCTCCGCTCCTCCGCTCCTCCGCTCCTCCGCTCCTCCGCTCCTCCGCTCCTCCGCTCCTCCGCTCCTCCGCTCCTCCGCTCCTCCGCTCCTCCGCTCCTCCGCTCCTCCGCTCCTCCGCTCCTCCGCTCCTCCGCTCCTCCGCTCCTCCGCTCCTCCGCTCCTCCGCTCCTCCGCTCCTCCGCTCCTCCGCTCCTCCGCTCCTCCGCTCCTCCGCTCCTCCGCTCCTCCGCTCCTCCGCTCCTCCGCTCCTCCGCTCCTCCGCTCCTCCGCTCCTCCGCTCCTCCGCTCCTCCGAGCTCCGGACCTTCGGACCCCTAGTCCTTCGGATCCATCCTATCCTATCCTCTGACATCTATGGATCATCTTTCCCTCCGGAGCTCTGCTCCTATCCTGCCCTGGACTTTGTCCAGCGGTCCATCCTTCATCCATTCTACTTGGAACTTGTTCCAGTAGTGTTACCATTACTCCCTACCTTCCGGAAATAGTTCCGGCGCATTCCGGCGCTCATCCGGAAGTCCATCGGAGCTCTGTCGAGCTATCCTGCCTTAGAGTTCGTCCGGACCCTCCATCCGGACTCCACCAGAACTCTCCCTTGGACTTCATCCGAAATTAAGGGCACATACTCGGGTAAGGGGCACAGCGTACGAGCTGAGGCCAAGCCCCTTTGACTTACAACCCTCCAGTACAACCCCATGTAAGACCAGGACTTCTTGCTAATCTCTGGTTTTGCATGGTCGTAACAGTAGTTTGTTTTCTGTTCGTTATCACTGATTCCATGGCAAGCATTATTACATGTTGCCTCATGCCATAGGGCCTCGCGCTATGTTTATTTATGGCGGTTACTACACTCCAGCGCTACTGATCTCACCTAGAGTATTCCGAGTACATACAAATTAAGATATAAGCACCACGTACCCCGCACAATACAGTACCTGATTTTACCCCATTGCACGTACTATAGGTCAGAATTATTGTCTAGCTCTGGATCAACCCAGTAGTGGACATAGTCTTCAAAGTTTCCTTATCGCTCGTTAATACATCACCCTCATTCTCTGTTACCGCTGGCACACCGCTGGACTCTTGATTGTTACCTTGACTGAACTTCTCACGCTCCACTACTTTACCACTGAAAGTACTGCGGACTTCTTTACTGTTTCATTGCACCGCTCGCAACCTTACCAATACCACAGAAACCACTGCTCGACATCGCTCGCTCGACGCAACTGTTACTGACTTTATCTCAACGATGGTAGCACCGCTATGCACGACGCTAGTTCCGGCGGTATCATCGCTGACCACGACGCTTGTTTTGCACATATGTTAGGCTCGAACTTGACCATACTAATAGGCATCCCCTTTAGGGTTGAACACTCTTGTTCTTACAAGTGAAGCAGACTAGATGGAGCACAAGACTAACATACTAGTTTAGGCAGTGGTTTATCTACAGCCCAAGCTAGGTTGTATCTTTACACCAGTAGTGTGGCTGCATCTACAGTGATTGCAGACACTGAGGCCACCTTTGACAAACTGGGCACATCATTGCAACAAAGGTCATATTGCCTTGGGGCAGGAGCAGTCATAAAAGCTAATATACCAGTGAGAAATGAATGAAGCCATGCAACTGGGACACGACTTACCTTCACCACCATAGTGTTGTTTGGCTGATGATGCTTTGACCAGTGCATTGACTGTTGGCACTGGATTGGGTTCGACATCCCAGCACATTTCAAATGCTAGGATAATCATGTATCAGTAGAGGTCTATGACATAGACAATACATGGTGGCTGAGACTTACTTTGGCTACTGTAGTGGGGTTCTGCCGATGTCATGCTGGTTGGTGTTTCCACCAATGGCATTGCCTCAGATTCAGTGCTCCAGCACATGTCAAACACTAGCATAGTCAAATATCAGTAAATGTAAAGGTTAATAGCCCAAGAAACTTACCTTCTTTGCTGAAATGTTTCTTGGCCATTGTCTTGGCATGTTTTTTCCTGGCTGCCATGTTTGAGCTTGAGCATGTATCAGTTTTCTTGTTCCATGTGTGAGTTGGTAGGGGGCATTTGGGGTGAGTTGTGTAGTTGAAACTAACAGGAATGTTGTCCTTTTGAACTCACCAAACCCTTTTGTCTTTGTGAAGAAGGGGTGTTATTCCATTCAGGAATTTTTACGAACTGGGGTGGCATCACCAGCGACAGTGAAAAGACACAGACGGTCTGCTGGGAAGTTCTACAATGTCCAAAAGAGGACAAGGTGAAAGTACAAGGAACGCGTTCCAAGTACGATCAAGGGTTCGACCTCAAAGACAAGTCTAAGAGGTTCTACGAGAATAGAGACTAAGACTAAGGAGTGCTTAGACTTAGAGACGATTCAAGACGACTTAGGTTGGAGACCTAAGCGAAGGATGTTCCAGGTAAAACCCAGTAAGATTAAAGTAAAGATACAAGTGTAATACAACGTGCTTAAATAGGTCAATATGTGCACATGGACCAAGAGAGACGTGAGAACGTAAATGTGTATCCAAAGAAGGAAGGCAACTATAGTACAGATGCGTTGAGCATATGAGTCAGAGTCACGTTATGTAATATGCAAGTAAAAGGGGACAAAGAGAAAATGAATAGGGGCACGTACGACTGTAACATTATCCCCGTTTTATATGTAAAGTCACCAACTTTACTCGCTCTGGTTAGCATAGTAAATAGGATCATTGCTATACTCGTAGTCCTCATCAGCGAAGGACCCACTTCTCATATATGCGGCCTCTTCAGCACTGGCACATCGTTTAGAGTCCCTTCTCTTCTTTGCTTGACTTTGTTCATCATCAAGCTGTTGTTCCCAGGAATGAAGTGCATCATAGAATCCATCATCCTTCCAGGTTAACGTAAAGGGAGGAGTTCCGACTCGTCTAGGACAATAAATGAATAGATGGGTAGGTGACCAGTACCTGCAAATCCTGCACTGGTATTCCGCACAGTTCTTCTGGCGATGCCCAAGCAGTCCACAGATGCAGCATTTCATGTTTTCATCTGGATTTGAGACCGACATACATAATGGCAATGGTGAAATGATGGGTTTGGGACTAGTGGATCTTGCACACTTCTTCCCTTTATTCCGTCTCATACGTTTTAAGGCAAGGGTGTTGTTGCGTCTGAGCTGTGCCTGTTGGGCAGAAGTGAGAGTGTATGCTGACATTGGGAGATCAGGAGTAGTTGCTCGTTTGGCAGCCGTGAGAAGTTCGTCAGAAGAAGAGGGAGAGGTTATGCCGAAGTCTTTTACTAAGACTGGTGAGACAGGATCCATTGGACCAAATGATGACGGAATATACATGGGAGGATGAATATGGAGGTCACGAAGCCGAGGACCGAGCACCACCAACTCAGCTGTAGGGACTCCTAATAATTTTGTAGCCTCGCACTGTTCTATTGTGCAAGGTTCATATAACCATGTGGGGTGATCATGGGTAGTTGTGACAGAGGGTGATGAAATTGATTGCTACTCGATAGGAGATGGGGTTTGGGGGGAGGCGAGGTCGGCTTGTGTTTGTTGCAGATCAGTAATGGCTTCTTCAACTAAGTTCCTAGCCGCTCTGGTTTCGGCGACTGATTGTTGGATGGTTTCAACAACCGCGTTGGTAAGCTGTCCGATCTCTTGGACAGCAGTACATAAGCCAGTAAAGGCATCAAGACTAGAATACATGCGCGAAGAAGAGGGTGGAGGAACAGGAAGTGGGTCCGTATCTCTTTGCGGAGAGGGAGGTCGAGCAACACCTGCTCGACATTCGGCCACGATGTGAATAGCTTCTTCAACATTGCTTTTAAAAGAACCAGGAAGCAACAACATAGCGTAAGAGCGAATGCGTTTTTGTAGATGTAGGATATGCTGGCGGTACGTGATTTCTGTGATTTCATTGATAGAGGCCTCAATGAGGGCGGCGGTGCGGATGATGTTGACGAGGAGTAAAGCAGGAAAGGCACCTCTTGCAGTGAGGATTCTCTCGATTTCAAGAGCATGTCCTTTGCATAAAAGGGCGGCTTCAATGTAGGAGGTGTTATCGATTTCAGTGGCAAGGGTTCCGCAATTTTCTGCATTGGAGTTGGAGTCATTGTTGGCAATAGTGACGGGGGTGATGTATGCAGTGGGGAAAGACATTTCGAACAGTGTTAGTTGATCAAGTGCTTTGTGTGATTTGATTGACTGAAGAATGATCAGAGGGAGTGTTGCTTCTTATAAGCATTCAGAATTTGAGCGCAGTTCTTCAAGTTCTTTTCTGGGAGCCATTCGTTATCTCCCGATGAGTATCCTTTCCAGGAAACAAGATAGCGTCGGCGAATGCTGGTTCCTTTGTGAGACAGAATCGCTTCTACTTCGTATTCTTCTTCTTCTTCGATGATGTCAGGTGGTGGTTCGGGGAAGTTCGGACCGTGTACGTCTGTTTCGCTATAGGACGATAAGACAGAAGCGTGGAATGTGGGATGAATTTTCCACTGCGGAGGGAGTTTGAGTGTGAACGTGATGAGCGATAAGACATTGATGATCAGGAAAGGTCCGTATCGCTTTGACGCAAGTTTCCTTGATGGGAGTTTGAGTCTAAGATTAGCAGCAGATAGCCAAACCTTATCTCCGATCTTCCATGGAATGTACTTTTCTCCTCGGGATTGTTTGGCCATTGTCTGCATCACAATGTTATGGCAGGCGATCGCTTCTTCTCTTATCTTCTGCAGGGATCATACTCGATCTTCTGCTGCAGGGATGGATGAATCGGGAATCAGGTGAGGAATGGCATGTGGTTCATATCCCATCATGAGATAGAAAGGTGATGCATTCCTTGCATCATGTTTTCGGTGATTGTGGACGAATTCGGCGATTGGTAGGTGTTCTATCCAATCTTCAGGATTATTGCAGCAATAGATGCGTAGATATGATATGTTTCAAGTTCTTGATTAAGCCTCTCAGTCTGACCATCAGTCTGAGGGTGATAAGCCATAGATGGGGCGATGACATAGTCAAGAAGTCGGGCAAGCTCCTTGGAGAAGCGTGATAGGAATTGCGGACCTCGATCCAAGATAACTTTGTCATGGAGTCCAAATCGGCGGTAAACGTGTTTCAAGAATAGTTTAGCAATGCCTTCGGAAGTGACAGTTTTCAGACAAGGGATAATAATTACCCCCTTTGTAAGGCCATGGTCTACCACGACCATGATACTGTCAAAGCCGCCAGAGACAGGGAGGTCAGTGACCAGATCAACAGAGACCTGAGAAAAAGGGCGAGTCGCAAATGAACGGATAGGTGTAAGCGGAGGGCGAACAGGATGTGTATCCACTTTCATTTGCTGACAAAGGGCGCAACCCTCCACGTATTTCCAAATATAAGAGCCCATAGCGGGCCACCAGGCTTCTCATTTGACAAGTTCTTCAGTTTTGAATCTACTGGGATGTCCTGCGGTAGAATGATCATGATACCTTTTCAGGATATCGGGACGATGCGCCGGTGAAATGTAGGCGTGATTCTTAAAATAGAGGATATTCTCCTCAATCTTCCAGTCAGAGAGTGCCAACTTCATAGGTGGAAGGCACACGCCATCAAGGGCATCGGACACTGTCCAGAAGACAGGGTCATCGAGGGGGTCAGAGGATGACAACACATCCTTTAGGTCGGTGTCGATAAGATGAACAAATAGAGTGTCAGGGAGGAGAGTCTGGTCCTCGTTATCATCTTTGCTGGAGTCGTAGTCAGGTCGGCGAGATAGTGCATCAGGTACTGCCAATTTAGTACCTGCAACGTGATGCAGTTCAATGTCATAAATGGACAAAATCAGTTGCCAATGTGCTTGGCGACAGGTAAGCTTCTGTGCACTTCTAAAGTACAGAAGGTTTTTGTGGTCGGTGAATACCAGGACAGGGTGTGGGTTTCCTTCAAGATAATGGTGCCATTCATTCAATGCTCTGATTACGGCAAGGAGTTCCCGGTCGAAGATTTGGTAATTGCGTTCTGCGGGGTTCAGAGACTGCGAGAGGTATGCGCATGGGTGATAAACACCATTCTTATCAGTTTGCAAGAGAACTCCGCCGGTTGCTACAAGCAAAGCGTCAGTAGCAATGGCAAATTGCCGGGAAGGATCAGGGTTACGGAGTACCGGTTGGGATGTGAAGTGTCGTTTCAATTCTTTGAAGGTGTCCATACATTCGGTCGACCAATCAAAGGCCTTATCTTTCTTCATTAATTCAATGAGGGGTCGGGCGATGTCAGAATAGTGGGAAATGAACATGCGATAGAAGTTGCAAAAGCCGAGGAATGACTGAACATCTTTTACGGATTTCGGAGTTGGCCATTCGGCGATTCCTTTGGTCTTGGCAGTGTCCATAGCAACTTGTCCGGGCCAAATTATCATTCCGAGGTAGGTATTCCACTTCTTCTGCATCGAAGGTGCATTTCTCTGGTTTCAGGAACAAGTGTTCCTTTCGTATTTTCATCAAAACCCGTCTGGTTCGTTCATGGTGTTCTGCCATTGTTGTAGAGAAAATCAGGATATCGTCCATGTAGATAACCATCCATCCTTCGTTGATTTCCTGTTGGAAGGTGCGATTCATGTATGCTTGGAAAGTTGCTGGGGAATTACAGAGGCCAAAGAACATGATGTTCGGTTCAAAGAGGCCGAACTCCGTGGTAAAAGCAGCTTTCCAGCGATTGTCGGGATGGATGCGAATATTATTGTAACCGGACCGAATATCCATTTTCGTAAAGAACTGTGCATTGTGAAGGCGTGCGACGAGGGAAATAGGAAGTGGGAGTGGATAAGCGTTCTTGACTGTCCAATAATTGATGTAGCGATAATCTTGACAGGGACGCAATTCTCCACTCTTCTTTCCCACAAAGAAGAAGCCACTGGCTTGGGGTGACTTCGATTCTGAGATGAAACCTTTCGCAACATTTTCATCAATAAACATTTTGACAGCAGCGCGTTCTTTTTCCGATAGCGGGTAAACCTTAGACGTGTGGGGAATAAAACCGGGTTTAGTATCAATCCGATGATCAATACCAGGGCGTTCAGGGGGTAGTTTGTTTAGTCCGTCTTTAGCAAAGACGTCCATGAAATTGTGCAAATATTCCGGGACCAATTCTTCAAAGGATTTCTTCTTCTTCTCCTTCTTATCCATGGCAAATTCCTGAGCTTTATTACTGTATTTCGGGGGAGGAAGGGAGACTGTGGAGTAATTAGGGAGTTGTTCGAGTCTGGAAGTTCCATCATGTGTAAGGGGTGTATCCATGGACACTTCTTCGATGATTCTCATGCTGACTCCATCAGTGTCATACTCCACAAGGAACTCTCCATCTCCAAGCTCGTAAGAGGAAATCTCTCGCACTTCTGGTGCATGCCAGACATCTTGCATAGTGTTGAATTGGTCATCATCCTCTGTTGGGATCAATGAGGGCACGGGTTCTTCTTCGTCGGGGATTTCTTCAATTGAAGTTGAAGGAGTATGTTGAAGAGTTTTAGGAGGGACATAGAACTTGGATAATTTCAGTACGTTGGTATCTCGTCCGTGGATCTCCTCTTCTGCTTTTCTTTTTCCATACTTCTGTTCTTCTATTGGCCATTGCTCAATGGGTTCTTGTCTGGCCCGATGCTCGGGCTCAGATTCGTTCTTGCGCTTTTCTGCATGGGGAATTGGTGATACTGCTCGTGGCAATTATACATGGGGAGTAGGGTCCGTAGTACATGGCATTTGTACTTCTGGTTCGGGATCTTTAGAAATAGAGGGAGTAACGAGGGATCTCGGAAGTTGGGAGTGTTGCCATTTCTTAGGGTGGTGGAAAGCTGGGGGCAATCCATTCTTCTTCCAATAACTATCCATGTTGATTTCAATTTCATCTGATTTCGTTGTTTGAGGGAGGGTTAATGTTTCAGCAGCCCAATCTATACTTGGGTTCATTGCACGTAACCATGGAATCCCCAGAAGGATTTGATCTCTTCTTCCTAGTTTGGTGATATTAAATTTCCCATACATGGTTCATTCGTCAATTTTGACCACTAGGAGACATTAGTGCGTGATTGGTCCTCCTTTGATAAGAGTTCCATCTGCCGTAGTAACTCGAAATGGTGTTTTGAGTTTTCGTCGTGTGATTTGATGGAGTTTCACAAACTCCTCGGAAATAAATGTTCCAGCTGCTCCTGAATCTATAACGGCGGTGGTGTCGACAGATTTTAAGCGAGTACGTGAGTGGAGGGTGATAGGGACACAAAGTTCTTTTCTTTCACCTACGGCGCGTACAAGTCTTAGTAATACATTGGGAGAAACATACGTCGAGTCTTTGTTTCTCCAGCTCAAAAATCCTCAACAATCCGCCTCACAGTTTCTTCGTCTTCTTCTTCTTTGACTTCGGTTTGTCGGAGCAGGGTTTTCTTCTTTCTGTCAGGACAGTTATGAATGTGATGTCCTGTCTTCTTGCATCCGAAGCATTGTCCCTTCTTCAAGCATTCAGATCTCTCCGTGTCGGAGATTCGATCTATGACCATTGCATTGGAATCACGATTAGGTGTGTAATGTGCATTTCCATAGTTCTTCTTCTTCTGTTGTGGAGCATGATGTGTCCTCATGGCTTGAAGACAATGATGGGAATTGTCAATGGAAATGCATTGCAGCACAACGTCTCGGAATACTTTTGAGACATCTCCTAGTGCAAAAAGCTTTGTAAGGATGCCCCAATTCAGGCCATCTTGGAAGAATTGGATCTTCGTTGCATCGTCGGTGATATGAGCCTTGGCTGCAAGTGCCTCAAAGTTGGCGATGTAAGTGTGGAGATCTCCGCTTCCTTGTTTGAGGTCCCTGAGTTTCGTGAGTGCGGTTCCTTTAGTATCCACTGGGTCGAAGGCTTCTTTGAAGCTTTTCATAAAATCCACCATTGTTCCATAACCAACTTTTTGTCTGGAAGTGTCGGTTGACTGAGCATGGTCAAGGAATTGCTCTTTCCAGGACTTGGCATTTTTCTCAGTCATAAAGGATGTTATGAAAATGATCTTCTGCTTGTCGGTGGTATAAAGCTTTTCGTTGATGTCGAAGCATAGATTGCATGACTGGATAAATTCGCGAGAGTTGTCGCAATCTCCGTCAAAACTGGTTGGCTGACCGATTTTGTATTCAAATTCTTTGGTCATCATATTGGTGATTTGTCTGGTGAGTTATACTTTCTCAGTGCCTACATGTGCTGTCTTGCTGTCCATTAGGGCTTATCAGGGTTCGGGGTCGAAGACTGGATAGTCGACGATCAGGTGGACTTTAATCTTTTGTTACGAACTGGGGTGGCGTCACCAGCGACAGTGAAAAGACACAGACGGTCTGCTGGGAAGTTCTACAATGTCCAAAAGAGGACAAGGTGAAAGTACAAGGAACGCGTTCCAAGTACGATCAAGGGTTCGACCTCAAAGACAAGTCTAAGAGGTTCTACGAGAATAGAGACTAAGACTAAGGAGTGCTTAGACTTAGAGACGATTCAAGACGACTTAGGTTGGAGACCTAAGTGAAGGATGTTCCAGGTAAAACCCAGTAAGATTAAAGTAAAGATACAAGTGTAATACAACGTGCTTAAATAGGTCAATATGTGCGCATGGACCAAGAGAGACGTGAGAACATAAATGTGTATCCAAAGAAGGAAGGCAACTATAGTACAGATGCGTTGAGCATATGAGTCAGAGTCACGTTATGTAATATGCAAGTAAAAGGGGACAAAGAGAAAATGAATAGGGGCACATACGACTGTAACAGGAATCATCAACCTGCATACACTTCCATTGTGGGGCCTGTCCAAGGTTCATTGTTGCCTGAACCTCGGTGGTAGAAGACAGCAGTAATGGTGACACAACCAACACATTCTTGCCATGCTGCTGGAGTGCTTGTGGCTAGTCACAGATTAGTAGATGGCAAAAAAGCAAAGAAGGAAAGACATACCACAAGCCTGGCTATGTCATGGGCCTGGTCAACTACCACCTGGCCATCCACTTCAAAGTGTTTGACACAGGCAAGCACGGTGTAATGAACATATTGGTGCTGGGCTTAAAACCCTATCTTTTGACAATCGTCTCACATCTATAGGAGTTACCACTTGTCCATGGCCATTTAAATGAAGAAACTAGCACTGGCCTAAGTATAAGCGCAGCGTTAATCCTACTAAAGGTGCGAGTGAGATGTTTGACCCAAGAGGACTGCAGATAGAAGCAATTCCTTCTAAGTTAGTGCAAAGGAAACAATGAAGTCCTAAAATGGCAACGAGGATTCTGATTTCCGAGGTTAACAGCGGTAGCGGTATGTCAGCAGTACTAGTGCGGTGTAAGTGGTACATGCATGGTAACGACAGCTGCAACGGTTAGCTAGCGAGGGCAGGAACAAAGTTACTTGGGCGAGACGAAAATGTTATAACTACTGGCAGTGCAGTAGCGGTAGTGGCAACTTCTGTACGAGTGGGAATGCAGATGAGAGAGAAAGTGACCCAGCGAGATCACTGGCTGCGGTCTGGTTATGAGTAGCGAAGTCGAAAGTCACGCAGTACTTCGAGCGGTAAAGTTACCGGCGGTTAAATCAATGAGCGTGGTTCGAACGGAGAAGAGTTCAAATGCAAATAGATTGCGACTAGCAAGCGTTTCTGATACTAAGTCCTAGTGAAGGGATGTAACGGGAAGTAAGTGACGGTATGTATGTTCAGTCCTTTTTAACATATGTGAGTGCGTACGAGATAACTATGCGAGTCCAGTAGCAAGAAAGAAAATAAATGGGGTACTTAGTTATGAGGCGCACAGCGTGCAGTGGCCCCTTGAGATATAAGGTAAATCCTGCCATAGGTTTAGTAACAGCGGAAGCGAGGTAACTACGCACCAATGGATTCTAGACAGAATAGGATGGGACATGAGGGCATCGGCACGAGGATCCAGTAAGGGTTTGTGGAAGAAGAATGGTTCCGCATTAGCGGAGCGAAAAGGCTATTTCATCGCTATAAGGAAATCCTTTGGTTGCTGCTGCAGACGTTAATGAGACGCTTGTCAAAAACGGGGTTTTGATGGTCAGCATGACTTTTCTAGCTACACCGTCTTACCCCTTTAGCATTACCGGCAGTATCACACGCTTACTGCACACCATACTGACTGCCGCACCTCATTCCACGTACCAATGTCCTTCCATGTCCTTGCCGCATCTGCATAACTCCATTTGGTGCGTCGTTTGTTTTATGTTCATTATCACTGATTCCACAGCAAGCATTATTACATGTTGCCTCGTGCCGCAGCACCTCGCGCTATGTTTACATATGGCAGTTACTACACTCGAGCACTACTGATCTCGCCTAGTGTATTCTGAGTACATACGATTTAGGATATAAGCACCGCGTACCCCACACGATACAGTACCTGATTTTACACCATTGCACATACTATAGGTCAGGATTATTGTCTAGCTCTGGATCCACCCAGTAGTAGACGTAGTCTTTAAAGTTCCTTATTGCTCATTAATCGACCACACTCGTTCTCCGTTACCACTGGCATACCGCTGGACTTTTGACTGTTATTTTGACTGAACTTCTCACACACCATGTTACAGTCGTACGTGCACCTATTCATTTCTTCTTTACCTTCTTACTTGTATATCATGTCACATGACTTCAACTTATATGCTCAACGCATCTGTACTAGAGTTGCCTTCCCTATTTGGATACGCACTTACATTCTCACGTCTTTCCTGGTCCGTGCGCACATATTGGTCTATTTAAGCACATTGTACTTGTAGTAGATTCTTTACTTTAATCTTACTGGGTTTTATCTGGAACATCCTTCGCTTAGGTCTCCAACCTAAGTCGTCTTGAATTGTCTCTAAGTCTAAGCACTCCTTAGCCTTAGTCTCTATTCTAGTAGAACCTCTTAGACTTGTCTTTGAGGCCGAACCCTTGATCATACTCGGAACACGTTCCTTGTACTTTCGCCTTGTCCTCTTCTGGACATTGTAGAACTTCCCAGCAGACCGTCTGTGTCTTTTCACTGTTGCTGGTGACGCCACCCCAGTTCGTAACACACCGCTACTTTACTGCTGAAAGTACCACAGCCTTTTTTACTGTTTCCTTGCACCGCTCACAGCCTTACCGCTACCGCTGATATTATCACTCAATGCAACTGTTTCTGACTATATCTCAACCACGGTAGTACCGCTACTTACAACGCTAGTTCCGGCGGCATCATCCCTGACTGCGGCAACTTACCGCTGACCACAACACTTCATTCACACATAAGTTGGACTTGAACTTGACCATACTAATAGGTATCCCCTTTAGGGTTGAACGCTCTTGTTGTCACAAGTGAAGCAGACTAGACGGAGCGCAAGACTCACATACTAACTTAGGAGGTAGTTTATCTACAGCCCAGGTTAGGTTGTATCTTTACAACGGCATGCAAAGACACGTCAGCAATCAACAATGCATTGTTGGATTCTTGCTAGGAGGACATTGTAAGATGCAGAGGATGATTGTGATGAAGGTGATTATGTGTCATATACCATACATTTGATCTCAGATCCAATCAGATCTGATTGATCCTACTTCTGTCCAGTCCACAGATCCTATCCAGACCACCCATCCAAAACTTCCTACTTCTCGCACTCTAACTCTGTTGTGGACATCTGCGTCTACCTCCTTTCAGCAATCCTCCTGTCTCCAGTATTCCAGCTATGTATATTTCCATCCTGCTTAATTTATCCATTACCTATGTTTCATTTCTGACTCGTGCTTACTGATCCACTGTACTTTTCCTAATAGACTTCCATTATACATTGTACATAGCCCTTTGTCCTGGACTTGTTGATTATCCATGCCAGTTACTTACAGTATATAAACCACTTGTAAATCTCCATAGAACCTTAGTTCAAATATCATCTTAGATTCTACTCATTCTGTTCCTCCAGACTTGAGTTCCTTCTGACTCTAGTCACCTTCCGAGACTTAGGATTAATTCCTATAGTCTATATCTCCGACTCTACCTTCGGGTAGTCTACTTCCGTTAGTTTCTAGTTAGGACTCTGTCCGACACTAGTCTTATACCTTGTTCTGTTCCTACATTCCAGATAACCTTTGGACATATATCTTCCCTCTGAAATAAGGGGCAACACTCAGGAAAGGGGCACAGTGTATGAACTGAGGCCAAAGCCCTTCAGATCCTTTACCTTTTGAGTACGGTCTTAACACCATGTATGTATGTATGTATGTAGATAAGAAGATGATCAGATGAGTGTTGACAAAGTTATATAGGGAATGACTCGCTGTGGGCTTTGAGGTGGCCTTAGCAAATGTCAATGCAAAAGTGGTCATGGCACCACTGGGATCAGCTGAAATGACAATTGCCACTGGGTTTTGCTGAGCTGTGGCCTCAGTGGTCTAGTTATCTATTGTTGTGTATATATATGCCTAACTGCAACCCCTGCAAGTACATGGATTCTCATGAAAATCTCATTGACAAAGCTCAAAGGTTACAGGACGAGTAGATCAAGACCAACCAGAATTTCTTTCTCACATGGGACCAGTGGGTGCCACCAAAGTTGGGGCCAACTGAATCACTTCACTTTTCTGAATGCACCCTTCTTCGCTAACCTCCTCATAGTTGCACCAGCACTGGCGCCAGTGCCAAACCCTATCTCCTAGGTCCCGCCCCCAGCTCCCAAGGTGATGTTGGTCCCACCAATCAATTTGGCTGCAGGGGGCAGATCATGAAGTCCCATACCAGGTGCTATAGCATGAAGGTGCAATGCGACCGACCCAATGACAAGCTCCCAGCAATGACTAAGCAGGTGCAGGCATCACATCCTTGTTCAAGGGCTGCAGCAGCCTCCATGTCCAAGCCTCAATCCAAGGTGACAAGGGTGACCTCCTGTGCACATCAACCAACACCTGTTGTGGAATCTGAGGATGCCATGGAGGACACCAATGAGTTTCTTTTTTTTTGACAGTGATAACAATATTTACCCCTCAATTTAGATGTTGCTGTTGTTACTGATGAGGATGTTGACATGTCTTGTGCAGCCAATATCAAGCAGCAGACTGATGTCACTGCAGTGATGCCAAGTGAGCCCATCAACCAGCCTGCAGCCATCGCATTGGCCAATGACTTCCCTCCTGAGCATTGGCAGGAGGACATGGACCCCATCATCATTCCCCCGCCACCACCTCCTGCTCTTTCAGTGGCTGAGCCCACCATCCACAATTGTCTGGTTTCCCTGATGGCTCAAGTTGTGGCCATGCAAATGGCCAACCACAATACCCTCACTAGGGTGGATGCGATGGAGCATGACTTCAACGCCCACATCTCCTCTATGCAGGCCAAGTTTTCAGCTATGCAGCTTGACTTCAGTGGCATGGGTGACATTGGTCAATGATCTGGTCAACATGGTCGAGACACTTCAGCAGAAACAATCGCTCCTCAATCCATCATTCCTGCTGCTAATGATAAGCCATGGCCATGGTTCCTTGGGCAGTGCAATGGGCATGAGGTATCTGACTGGTGTGTTTGGCCCTTCAGTTGCTCCCATCACTCATTTGGTTGGTGTCAGTAAAGCTTCAGTGTCTTGCCCTTTCAGTCTTCCTGATGTGCAGGGCACTACATTCACCAGTGGAGAAGTGGTTGCTCACAACCCACTTTCGGTCAATGTCAGTCAACCCTTAGTATCTCACCCATTTGGTCATCCTGATGTGCAAGGCAGTATATTCACCAGTGGGCAAGCATTATCTGAGTCAGTGCAGGCCAGTCCTTTATCTGCTCCCACTGTCCAAACTTATTTTACTATATCATCACCTGTTTCTAAGACTCCCTCCCTCCCTTGACACCCAGCATACCCTTATGTAGTACACCATTAGTTAGTTAGCTACTGTTGACTACATAAATTGAATGAAATTGATTTGGATTGGATTGCATATGTATTGATTGTGTTTTTCCAAGTATCAATAGTGCATCGGCAATTGGTTGTATTTGACTGACTGACCAGCCAATTGACCAACCACCCAAGTCTATCATTGGGCAAGTGTATTTTGTCAGCTATTCCATGAACACCGACCATGTCTATCATACACCACTTTTGACTGACCTTTTGACTGACCACCTCATCTATCATACTTGACCAAGGTAGTCCTGGCAAGTATATTTTGTATAAGTTATTCAGGGCACACTGACCCAGTGTTCACCATACATCATATTTGACCAACCTATTGACCAACTCCCCAAGTCTATCATTAGGCAAGTATATTTTGTAAGCTATTCCATGAACACAACCCTGTCTATCATACATATACATTCTAAGATGATATTCGAACTAAGGTTCTACGGAGATTTACAGTGGCTCAAAAAACTGTCCGCATGTTTTGACATTTTTCACTATCTATGATATTGTGTGAGAATGAACAAATTCCTCAAGGACATACTTATACCACATTGTAGTATGGCTTCAGGGCTTTTATTTGAGCCCTACACCGTGGGAATCGGCGGAGATATGGTGGAGATATAAGGCTTATAAAATGATGACTCATGTGGACAGTTTTTTGAGTGTATATTAAAACTATATAAATCATTATTTATGACACCATAAAAATCATGCCACTATTATATAAATTATAAAGTGGTGTCATTATGTTATTTTATGACTATATCTAACTATATAAACCAGAATATCTCATGTATCATAGTCATAATCACCATGAAAGCCATCTCCTCTGCTCAAAGAGATAATATCCTCTCTCTGTCTTATGCTGGCCTCTCTGCTCGCCAAATTTCCTCTAGAACTGGAGTATGCAAGTCCACTGTGGCCAAGTTCATCAAAGAAAGCCACCCAGATAAGGAAAACTCTTGTGGAGGACGTCCATCCAAGCTTACCTCTACTGACAAAAGGGCTATTATCCAACATATCACTACAGGAAAGGCTGATAATGCTGTCCAAGCCACCCATTATATCAATTCCACCATCACTACCCCTGTCTCTTCACAAACTGTGAGGAATGTTCTCAAGGCAGCTCATCTCAAGGCAGTAACAAAGAAGAAAAAGCCTCTTCTCTCCATCAAACATAGGCAGAGAAGACTAGCCTTTGCCTTAGCTCATCAACACTGGACTGTAGAGGACTGGAAGCGTGTTATATGGTCAGATGAGACCAAAATCAATAGGATTGGGTCAGATGGAAGGTGTATGTATGGAAAAAGAAGGGAGATGGCCTAACAGACAGAGAGGTTAATGGGACTGTCAAGTTTGGAGGAGGTTCTTTAATGGTATGGGGCTGTATGGGATGGAATGGTGTGGGAATGCTTGCTGAGGTTGAGGGGAAGATGAATGCTGAGCAGTATGTGGACATTTTAAATGACCACTTGCTGCCTAGCTTGGCAGAATCAGGGATTGATGAAGAAGATATCATTTTCCACATCAGGAAATTCACACATTCCTTGACGTGCCCTTATGCGGACTTATTTACACTTAACTGCCTTGGTGAAATTGAATCTACTTGTCCAAAATTTCAATGTGAATGAATTCAGAAAAAAAAAGTTGAGATATATTAATATACATGTTTTATTGTATTTCACACTCAAAAAATATAAGATATGCCAGGTGAATGATGTGAGAGAGAGCAAACAAGTTTTGAGATAAGTGAGTTAAGCTGATTAAGCATGTTAAGGAATGTGTGAATTTCCTGATGCAACAGGATAATGATCCCAAGCACACATCCAGAAGAGCTAGGGAATGGTTTGAAGAACATAACATCAATGTTCTTGACTGGCCAGCACAGTCTCCTGATGTCAATGTCATTGAACATCTCTGGGGAACACTCAAGAAAAAGCTTCAAGCCTATGAAAACCCCCCTAAAGGAGTATGGGAGCTTTGGGAGAGAGTAGCAGTGGAATGGGGGAAGATCACAGCTGAGGATTGCCAGAAATTAATTGAGAGTATGCCTAGAAGGATAGAGGCAGTAATTAAAGCCAAGGGAGGTCATACAAAATACTAGAATACCTGGTTATTACTGTAAAATACTTGAGTCAAAAAACTGTCTGCATGAGTCACCATTTTGTGAGCCTTGTATCTCCACCATATCTCCACCGATTCCCACGGTGTAGGGCTCAAATGAAAGCCCTGAAGCCATACTACAATGTGGTATAAGCATGTTTTTGAGGCATTTGTTTGTTCTCACACAATATTATAGATAGTGAAAAATGCCAAAACATGCGGACAGTTTTTTGAGCCACTGTACAAGTGGTTTATATACTGTAAGTAACTAGCACAGATAATCAATGAGTCTGGGACCGAGGGCTATGTACGATGTATAACAGAAGTCTATTAGTCAATGCACAGCAGATCAATAAGCATGAGTCAGAAATGAGACATAGGTAACGGATCAATAAGCAGGAAGGAAATATACATAGCCGGAATACCAGAGACAGGAGGATTGCTGAAAGGAGGTAGACGCAGATGTCCACAAGGGAGTTAGAGTGCAAGAAGTAGGGACTTTTGGATGGGTGATCCAGACAGGATCTGTGGACTGGATGGAAGTAGGCTCAATCAGATCAGATCAGATCTGAGATCAGATGTATGGTATATGACATAATCAGGAGACAAAACTTGAAATTTTGTCATCACATTTTGTTACTACCATGTACTTTAAATTTTTGGCATGGTTTAATTGTTTGATACAACTGAACATACCAACCCTCAATCAGATTTCAAGTAATTGTTCCAATTTAAGCATCATAATAAAACTTGAAATCCAAGCAGACGCTCAAACTCTGACTATATTTCTTATTTTCAGTAACATATCATCAGTGCAAAATGGCTGTGAAAGCTTGATATTTTGGATTTCACACAAAACACTGATGAAATTTGAAGTTATGTACTCAAATTTATGTTAGTTTAAATTTCACAAAGATTCTTTGCATTCTGGACAACATTAAAACCTATCTTAAATAGCTCTAACCCTGCTGTGTGGCCAAAATGCGAAAATGTGGGGTGTGGGAATAATGTGGGAAGGCTGAGAAATTTATTTTTAAGCCTATAGTGAAATGGGTATGGGTTCTCCAGCAGACATACAAAGAAGCCTTGGGGATAGCTGGCAAGTATGCATTCCTACTTTTCTACGATAGCAAGGGTTGTATTAATACCCCTGCCAAGGTGTGGTGCTGATGAGGTGGTTCATGTACAGTAAAGGCCACCTTACCTACAGGGATCTTGTTCTTCTGTCTCACCAAAAACTCCTCGGAGTAGTTGAGTCAAATTCGAGGTTGCTAGGATTAATTGCAAATAACATCTATTGAAAGGGAATTTCGGGTGGAATAGTATTCAGGATAAAGAGTAAGCCATCCTCCTACCATACACATTCAAATTTATTTCCGATATTTCATATCATATCTCACGAATGACGTGTCTCAGGTGGAAGCTTTAGTACATGTGAGTACGAGTAGATTTATTGACTCACCGTCGGCGTGGTAGCCATCCTACGTATATATATGCGTGAGATCAGATGAGCTACAGCGAGTAGCGTTTCTGCGTCTCATTGATGCAGCGCAGTTGATAGAACAACGCATGAGTAGTTTGTTACGCGATGCGAAGGCTTACTTTACAAATTTTCGTCAGCTATCTGCTGGCAGGGCAAATGTCATCTGTTATAAGTTCTGTTCAGAATGGTATAAAAGGACTCCTTCCTACCGATTTATTTCTAAGAACACAAATAATGCGTCCCTCCTTCCAAGTCGTCCTCGCTGTTATTGCTGCTTTGACAGCGTCTATGACTGTCAGTGCTGACAGTCAATGCATCGACTTTGGCAAAAATTGCAAGATTCATAAAAATTGCTGCTCTGGCTCCACATGCGTGGAGAACTTGGTATTATGGAATGATAATGGCATAGATGTGAGTATGAGTAGTTTCATCCAGGATCTGTTGACTCACCGGCATGGTAGAAAGAAGACACCATATATGTGTGTGAAAATACGTGAAGAACTTGATATTATGGAATGATAATGGCAGAGAGGTGAGTATGAGTAGTTTTATCCAGGATCTGTTGACTCACCGGCGTGGTAGAAAGAAGACACCATATGTGTGTGACGCCGAATGAGCTACGGTAAACTATGTTTCTGCTTTCTCGTTGGTGCGATGTGGTCAATGGCACCGCATGTAGATAGTTTGTGGCGGGAATACTTGCTTCTGCCCAAATTTTACTGGTGCTCGAGCGACGAAAATTCCAGGATAGAGAAACGTTTAAAAACCGTGAATGTATGACTTGTGACTGAATCAAAGATCGAGAGTAGGCCTACCTCTTACATAGTTGGTTTGTGTCAGGCGCAAACATCCTGCCCGTTGAATCTGTCGAAAGACATAGATGGAGCGAGCGAGCGGACGGTTTGCATGCATTGGTCAGTTATCAGGTCAAATTTTTAGTGTGTTGATGTGTTGAAAAATAAGAGAATGAAATTTGAGGAGAGAACTGATAGACGAGGTGACATGGATGATCAAAACTGCGTGGTAAGATGACAGGAAAGTGGAAAGGACTTAAGAGAAGGCCGTGATAAGATAAGCGGAGTCTGGGACTGGCAAGTGACGGGTCACCGCCACTACAAACGACAGTCTGTCCAGAGAGTATGAAAACTAATAGGCACACTGTCACAAAACCATCAGAGTTAGACTTTTCAGTTCAAAAAAAATGCGCAACGTACCACAGGAGCGGTAATAGGCTTCCCCTCAACCAGAGTCCTGAGCATCTCAGAGATAACATGCAGACACTCTACGCTGTATGTCTCGAGATCTACTAGAAGAGAGTGGTCGAGCTGCCAGTATTTGTCGAACGTTGACTGGGACCTATTGGCATCTTTGGGGTTAGAGCGTGATCAGATGACGAATGCATTCGTTGAACATATAACAACGCGGGTGAGATTTACACGTTAGCAGAAGTCACTTCTAGCCTAAAAATTTCTTGAGTGATGTCATCAGGCAAAGTAATATAACAAGGCGAGACAAAATGTTAAACAATGTTGGTTTTTGAAATCCACTGATATGTAGTTATAGATCCGAGGTTGCAATCTGTTCTATGTTGTGAGCATTAACAAAATACACTATGAAACCGAACACAGGTGAAGTTCACCGGATGAATCACCCAATGAATGGGTACCAAAGTGATAATCTGCAATCTGACAGGCCCTTGCTTAGTAACGTCAACAACGTACCAAAACAACATGCTGACTCTCCTTCGCGACTACACACTGCAAGAAGAACATTGTTTGCGATCCTTGGAATCTTATTAGAGTTGTAGCGCCGAGCATGTAATGTCATATTATCTAATGAAGATACGCCAGTGCTTACATTATCGTCACCGTTTAGGCATACAAAGGATGCTGAGCGACGTGCTGTGGACGGTTTGCATTTTTGTAGATTAATGTTAATGCACAGAACTTCAAAGAAATTTATTTCACAGAGGCCACATGTGTATTTCTTATTGTCCAGTGACCACAAATGCTTACCTTTTTGCGACATCTCATCGGGCCACAATGCGCGTCCACAGGCGTGCTTTGTCTAGCGTTTCTCTACATATTGTGAGTTTAAAAACTTGGCATTTTCTGTCCTTCAATTCCTATCTTCTCTCGTCCTCCTTAATTTGACAAATTCATCTTGTGACCTTGAACACTTCATATCATTCGTTCAAATCATCTATGTCTTTGTGAGTCTACTCACATGTCGACTCAGTATCTTCATATGCCGATGATATCTTCCGCACATAGCACCACATACAGCAGTCTGAAAATGTTTTTGGATGGGTTTGTGTTTAATCTCAAGTCGGATGACGCGCAGGTCATCTCATAATTTTCTTAGCAAGTCTATGCCATCTTCCTCTGCTTCCGATGCGACCGTGTGTGCCAAGCCTCCCACATGTAAAACTGATTATACTGTTGAATCCGAGGATGGCAGTTTGACTTCGTCTCTGGTACCAACTACGCGCAAGCGCAGATGCTTGGACGACGACGACGATGAAATCAGAGAGGGAAAGTTTGGTAATTACACACTAGCAGACGCTAGTGCCATAGTCATGGCTGTGCCCATTCACGACCCACAGCCAGTAGACATCAGCAACCGCAGGACTCATGACGCCCGCGGTAATCTTCTTCGAACGAGGAGATTTGGGGCGATGGAACTCGACGATTCTCACCCCACACGGTCCGTCAAGATTACAAATGAACTACCCACAGGGATGACTTGCGTACGAGCATGCGGTTGGACGGACCAGCCGTGCGGGCTGTTTATAGAAATGAACAAGGTCCGTGTCGCAGATCACCTGTTGCGTTGGCACGATGTCAAATCCAAAGACGCGGCTCCTTGTAAATTCGAGGGTTGCCCGAAACCGGGGGCGATACTCAATTTGGCCCGTCACATTGAGGGCATCCACTATACGACGTCCTACGAATGCCCCTATTGCGGCAAGCGGTGGTCGAGGTCCGATGCTTTAAATCGGCATCAGAAGCAATGCGAACCGGTCCTTGCTAGCAAGGCCCGCGCTAAGAAGGGAGGTCGCAAGTTCAATCTTCATCGGAAGAAGTTGGTCTATGGGTATATCGTTCCTACCTGCAACGCGACATAGTCCAGCGCGCGACTGTAAGTCCCCCATGACCTGCATCTGTCACTGCCGCTAACTTCTTGTTGCACCACTTCATATCATTGATACTCGTTTTGCATCGAACATTTCTCGGTGTTTTCCTTTCTTCTTTATTGCCTGGCGGATCTTCTGTATGATGATTGGATAAATTCTTGGACGCAGCCATCGTGCCTCGTCGTGTCGCTTGGCGTATGTTCTATATGGTTGTTGGATGGATGTCGGATGATAGGGCTCGGGGCTTTGCATCGTACTTATTATGAGGATCAGGCATGTAGAGCTCCTGTGTTTGATAACGAATAATTCGTGACGCTGGCGTTGAACAAATAGCTTGATATGGTCAGAGATGACATGAAACATAAGGGTAGAACTTGACTGCTTGATGTTCCTACGCTCCAACGCAGTAGGTCGTGATCAATTTGGCCGGTTTGTCACTAACTTGAGCATCCGCGAGCGGCTGTAGCCTGTGCTACGCAGCCAATTGAAGGTTGTAAACAAATAAATATCCCACGCAGAACAAAGGAATCATGCATCTCCGTTGTAGAAAGGCCTGACAATAGATGTACTCAGACTGGGGAGACGTGACATCACCAGAGAGTATACTACGGATGGTACTCGTTGCCAATTGATATGAACCGACGAATCTTTTGATTGACAAAAAAGTTTCGCTGTACAATGATTATACGACTAGAAACATTGTGACAAGCTACTGGATGGATGACAAACATATTGCAGGACCATTCAGATACCAGAGCAGCACTTGACTTCCATCACTGCGCTGAATACGCAGACACGCTCAACCAATAACTGCATATCTTTAGCTTAGCACTTATCTCATCACGAATATGGTACTCACGCGCAACGCTCCAACAAAGCATTATCAGTCTTGAAAGTGTGAACGTCAGGTGCTCCCGCGAATGTCTCGTTGAACTTCATCTCCGTCAGATCATCTTGCCAAGTACTCCAGGAAGGCGTGATATCCCCTGGGGTGTATCTGTGGTCAGGAGTCTCAAACATAGCCATAGCCATGAATGAATTCGAGAAAGCAGTGATGAACTGCGAATTGTTGTAGGGAGGCCTGAAACGGTTTACGATCAGAGTAGGGGTTGATCCAATGCTGCGACTTACAAGCCTGAGGTGAAGTAGTATGCAACATCACTTCCATGCAGGCCGGGCGGGATTGCAAATTCGCCCTGCTTGTATTCAGTATAAATGAATTTGGGAGTTGCCTCAAACTCACTTTCCAAGCTCGTCCTCCGAATGCTGAGAGGAGATAATAAGTGGGGCAAACGAATATCGCTGAAACGACGGCATGAAATCAGGGACCGTGATCATTCGTTCAATAATATACGTACAGTCACCCATCACAAGATTTGCCTGGTTAACGTTGCTTCCGTATTTCTGGTAGATCGTCGCCGCTCCAGCGGCCTGAGCAAAACCAAAGTTCGGAAAAAGCGTCAAGACATAGTCCGCAACGTCCAATGTCGTCGATGGATTGACGAAATCGTTCCCTTCATGCGAATTGGTCACAGAAAGAAGATAGTTCTAAGGGAGAAAGGGAATCAGTTTGTTTATGAGATAGATGCATTCATGGATCATACGCCATTCAAACGACCTTTGCTTATCGTTACAGTGGGCCTCTCCAAGATGAAAGTGCCATCCACCACAGGGACGAATACGAATGTGCCAGAGAACCCGTTGACATTGATGTTATAGTTCAACGTCTGCAGTGTATTGACATCTGCAGCGCGCAAACAAGAGAGGGTATCCGAACTCGAGGTACAACTGTGAGTTGAGGGATTAGATAGGGAATGATAGTTTTTCAAAAGATTTACTTTGTTCCGTTAACGGCCTCACTATACAACATCTAGTAGCGGCATTTAGGACCCTACAGACAACATCCTCATGAAAAAGAATCACCTCCGGAATGCGATCATTATAGTTGTATTGGGATGGTAAGAACGTAGAGCTCGTCATGGCGCTTCTGAAGAGGGGAGGCTGCGTATTTCCTCCATTGGCAACGAGATGCTGCAGCACTGAACCGGCACCTAAAGCAAAGTAGTAAACAAAGATGAAGGTGATAAAGAGTACCTAGAGCAGCTCACCAGCGGACTCTCCCCAAATTGTGACCTTCGTGGGGTCACCGCCGAAGCTGCTTATCTATCCGGGTAAGCCTCCTATCAGCTGGGGTACACAACGCAAGTACAGTGTTCTGCTCACGTAGGCCTGCACCCACTGCAACGCATAATTCTGATCGACTTGGAAATTAAGTTCAGCTGAATTCGAATACTAGCAGACCATGATGATCACGTACGTAGTCCAGCATTAAGTGAACCCCCTGCCTTGACTGCTTCCCCTGGAAGAAAACCTAATCGGTAGTGTGCACACCTCAGTATGCATTTGAAACCGATAGGAACAATGAAAACATACCGAATAAACCGAGGCGGTACTGAACTATGACACTGATGATACCGTAATTCGAGTCTATAATTAGATCTGCGCCATTGTATTCGCTTGCAGCTCCTTCAATATACCCTCCTCCGTGAATCCAAACGACAACTGGGAGCCCTCCTCCTGGAGTGGTCACCACTTGATTTCCAGGAATGTATACACTACCGGACGCAACCATTAATTGCAAATGTCAACACCATCGCTCTACGACAGAGCTTACTTTAAGAATAAACAGTCTTCAGATTGACTAACAGCCCTTTTCGTTATAGAGAAGCTTTCAAATGGATTTGTCGAAGAGTCGCCTGCGGGTGCTTGATAACATTCGTTTGGTTGTGTGGTAGCTTGTTGAACCCCAGAGACGGTTGATGGAGGCTGTGGAGCTTCCCATCTTAAGCCACCTATGCAATTGGTGCGTGAGCGGAGATTATGTGCAACAAACTGAAGTAAACACACCAACTGGAGGAGCCGCGTAGCGTATTCCAAGAAAGCTGGTGATGTTTGTGGCTGTGTCGACTGATCCCTGGTACTGGGAATAACCCAAGTCGACAATGGATGCAGATACGTTAGCTGCTGGAGAAGACAATGCTTGTAGCGCAAGCAAAGCCTGGGACATGGCCAATAGATTGGCTCTAGTAGATAAATTCAAACCCATGAATCGCGCAGTGATGAATATCCTTGACGAGAGTGATGAAGATGGCGTGAACTGAAGGCTGACATTATAAATTTCTCGATTTCGAGATCACTGGTAGGTCCGTGACGGGCGGAAATACCTGTACTACCGTAAGATCGTAAAAATAGGATACGGCGATGTGGTACGCATCAGGTGGTTTGGGGATAAGAACTGTTGGCTATGTATAACGTTATTCCTGACGACGAGATCAATCAGTTTTTATGTTCAAACTGTGCTTGGACCATCTCTGCAAGTCTCGTGTATCCTGGAGTTCTGCTACCCTCCTTTCGCGTGAGTTCAATCATGAAATGTGGATTATATAAATACATGATAGATGGAAGTTCAATCGAAGAGGTAGTTCGGCGGACAGTGTTTGGTCGACAACAAACGTTGACGTTAAACTTTCACTAAGCTTGCTTGATCAATCATGCTAACAATTGTTTTACTCTAGCACAGTTTCCGATACAGTGATCACCCGCAGTAACCACACGTTCCTGTCACGTGGATTCATCAGTAAACCTGTAATGCAGCTGACCCACGGTGCTGACGAATTCTCTCCCGTTCATAACCAGAGCGGAATCCCTGATTCCCCGAACTTTAGTCTATACTTATTCTTTTCAAGCCATCCGGCGAGAACAAAGTGCAAACAATCGCGGACGCGCGCTTACATTCCCTGTCTCCACTGTATGAGCGAGCAACTTGCGCTGGCTTTCGAACTAAGGTCAACGATCAGCATTGCCACAGTTAAAGGCAGTGCAAGACCTGTTGGAGCCGCCTTACGAGAGTGAAAACGATTAGATAAATTCTTTCAAACAGTGCAACAAATATTTACCTCGAGGCTTGTGCTAATTATAAGTAAAAAGTCGATGCGATGATTATCGGACGATTTTAGATCGAGAACAAATTCTTTCTGCATTCAGTTGACCATGACACAGACCTCGAGGCTTGCTCAAGGTTTGTACTAATTATAGTGACCTATATAATTGATGATGTAGAGCCCTTCCCTTCGCTTCAACTGCTATTCACAATGACTCGGAGGAAAGGCAACTCATCATCGAGTCGGAGAGATTCCACTCAAGAAACCCACACATCTAACGAAGCAACAGCTCGTCAAGGTTCGGTACGTGGCTTGGTTCGCTCCACTCCAAATGCTGACATCGATGCATCCTTCGTCTAGCACCGACCCATGAACCTGCGTCATTGACCCCGAATCCGGTATATAGGTTTTCTTGCCTTCCAGTCTCTGTGCTCTCTCTAATTTCTGGTGATCGTGCAGGTCCAGGCGGCTCCGTCTGGTATGGAAATGGATGCTGATACTCAGTCGGCACTTCAGGCTGCAGAGCATATGCATTCACCTTCGGGACATGCGACTACCGCACTTTCTATTGTTCAGGACGCACAAGCGGATCTCGATGCTGTTGACGGTTTCCAGGATACATATCCCAAACCCCTCAGGATATTCGACGATGTTATCGGGAAGATAGCGGATGTATGGACCTTTCTCTCGATCGGAACATAACTAATACAGTTCGACAGGTACATCCATATGCAAAGATGGCACTGGGCGTCTTATCTTGTGTAGCCAAAATATGTATTCTTTTTCTCCCTGTGTCGCGCTGTTACTCAGCAATCATTTGTGCAGATTATTCTAGCTCAAGCAAATCGTGACGCAGCAATACGCAAACTTGTCGAGAAGTTATGTGAAGTTTACAATTTCATAACACAAGACGAGATACTAGGCCAAATTTCGTCGATGCGCGATATCCTTGGAAAGATTTCTCAGCAGACCAGTGAATGTGCCCGTTTTATTAAAAGTTACTCAGAGACTACAAACTTTTGTGAGTGTTACAAGCTTTGCATTCTGTACCGTCTCGAGCTTCTACCATCATCACAGGGAAGAGACTGGGAAAGAACGTCGTCTCAGAAACAACAGATACGACACAAAAGTTCAGTGAAGTGTTCGATGGGCTCATGCAAAACTTCCGGGACCAAGTTGCTCACGACGTAGCTGTACGCATCCACGATATAGCCACCAACGCCCACGACACAGCCACCAACGTCCGCGACATAGCCATACATCTCCACCGTACAGGTAAGTATTCAGACGTCCTTGTGACTTGACATATATTCAAACCTTCACAGAAGAAATACTGGACCTCAGCGGTATAACTTATGCAGAAGGCGCGGGACTAGATACCAGAAAACAGTGCCTTCAAGGGACCCGCACGGAAATCCTTTCCCAGATCACAGAATGGGTCAACAGCACTGGGGACAACGTTCCACGCGTGCTGTGGCTATCTGGCCCTGCAGGCAAGGGAAAATCTGCCATCGCCCACACCATCGCTAAGTGGTTCGAAGATGTGGGAGGGCTCGGTTCGTGTTACTGTTTTGACCGCCAGCGGCAAACAGACCGTCGCCACGAAATGATCTTTTCCACGATCGCGCGCGACCTGGCCGACCATGACCCAGAGGTGAGGCGGGCCTTGGCAAATACAGTTCAAGCCTCGAGTTCGCTCAAGAAGACTGCGGATATCGTCCAGCAGTGGCAGAAGCTTCTTGTTGAGCCACTAGCAAAGTCATCTGGGTCAACTAAGGAGCCCATCGTGATCGTGATCGAAGGACTGGACGAGAGCGGTGGAGTAGAAACACGGAAAGATCTCCTCCGTATTCTAGCTGGCAAACATCAAGACCCCGCTGTTCCCAAAATCACAGACCTCCCCAACAACTTCCGCTTCATCGTTACCTCTCGCCCACTTCGTGACATCAATGACGAATTTCACAGTGTTCAGCATATTCGACAGATGTCCATGGATGATATTCCAACAGCTGTCGCAGAGCGCGACATTCATGCTTACGTATCCAAGGAGTTGGAAGGGTTGAGTTTCCAGGATAAAGAGTTCGCAGTCCTCGCTGAGAAAGCTGATGGACTTTTCGAGTGGGCGCGTCTCGCCTGCGGATACATCAAAGATCCCGATGTGGGACTATCTTCAATTGATTGCTACAACGCTGTGGTGTCACGCGATCCTGCTGAAAGAAGCATGCTGTTGTACAGCATGTATGACCTCATTTTAACAAATATCATGCACAGGGATACACCTACCCACGTCCAGCAGTCGCAAAAATCGCGTTCGACGGCGCTTACGAGATTCCGCTCGGTGATGGGACAAATACTAGGCACAGCTGAACCCCTTCCCCTAGCTTCCCTGAACGCCATGAGGCGCCATTTCCCAATGCAAGAAGACAATTTCGACGTGGAGCTTGTGATCAGAAGCATGGGTTCCCTCCTCAGCGGCACCACCAACTCAGATTCCCCAATCCGACCACTTCACGCATCCTTCCACGATTTCCTAACAGACAAACCATCCAGTGGTGAATTTTTCATCGACCTGCCAAATGCGCAGCGCGACCTCGCGTTTGCGTCCCTTCGGGTGATGGAACACGATCTTCGCTTCAATATCTGCAATTTGAAGTCATCATATCTCCCTAATAACGAAGATCCCGGGCTGCAAGAACGAGTCCAAAAATGCATCTCCCCATATCTGTCATATTCCTCTCGATTTTGGACTTCGCACATACGAACCACAGTCTTCAACAAGGAGCTCGCAAAAGAAGTGAAATTATTCTTCGAAGATGAACGGCTGTTTTTCTGGCTTGAGTTACTCGGCCTGATCAATGCGCTCAGCGGCGCAGTTGCTGCCCTTCCGCCCGTTGCCCAGTGGCTGAAGGTGAGCACACTGCTACTAGGTGCCAGATAAAGCGCTCATGGGCAATCACAGTGCCATTCCGAATTCAAAGATGTTTCCTCGACTGCAATGGACATACAGAGGTTCATTCAAGTTTTTGGCGGCATGATTCTACACAGCACACCGCATCTGTATGTATCGGCACTCCCATTTTCCCCTGCCAACTTTCCGCTATCGAGAACGTTTTCTGCACGGTTTCCGAATACTCTTCGTGTGGTGTTCGGATGTAATATGAATTGGCCGGCTGTTCAGACTGTGCTCAGCGGGCACACTGGTGCAGTTTCATCGGCCTCGTTCTCACCAGACGGCACTCGCATCGTCACTGGTTCTTGGGACCAGACTGTTCGGGTGTGGGATGCTGCAACAGGGCAGCCAGTCGGCGAGCCCTTGCGGGGGCATACTGATTCAGTTACCTCGGTCTCATTCTCGCCAGACGGCACTCGCATCGTCACTGGTTCTTGGGATCAGACTGTTCGGGTGTGGGATGCTGCAACGGGGCAGCCAGTCGGTGAGCCCTTGCGGGGGCACACTCTTCCAGTTACCTCGATCTCGTTCTCGCCGGACGGCACTCACATCGTCACTGGTTCACAGGATCAGACTGTTCGGGTGTGGGATGCTGCAACGGGGCAGCCAGTCGGTGAGCCCTTGCGGGGGCACACTCATTCAGTCAAGTCGGTCTCCTTCTTACTGGACGGCACTTGTATCGTCACTGGTTCTTCGGATCAGACTGTTCGGGTGTGGGATGCTGCAACGAGGCAGCCAGTCGGCGAGCCCTTGCGAGGGCATACTGATTCAGTTACCTCGGTCTCGTTCTCGCCGGACGGCACTCGCATCGTCACTGGTTCTTGGGATCGGACTGTTCGGGTGTGGGATGCTGCGACGGGGCAGCCAGTCGGTGAGCCCTTGTGGGGGCACATGAGTGAAGTTAACTCGGTCTCGTTCTCGCCGGACGGCACTCGCATTGTCACTGGTTCTTGGGATCAGACTGTTCGGGTGTGGCATGCTGTGACGGGGCGGCCAGCCGGTAAGCCCTTGCGGGGGCACACTCATTCAGTTAACTCGGTCTCATTCTCGCCGGACGGCACTCGCATCGTCACTGGTTCACAGGATCAGACTGTTCGGGTGTGGGATGCTGCAACGAGGCAGCCAGTCGGCGAGCCCTTGCGGGGGGGCATACTGATTCAGTTACCTCGGTCTCGTTCTCGCCAGACAGCACTTGCATCGTCACTGGTTCACGGGATCAGACTGTTCGGGTGTGGGATGCTGCGACGAGGCAGCCATCGCAGCAGTGCGCTGTGTCAGATCCTTTACCATTCTCAGATGAACATCGCACGCTCGAAGCCACCGCTACTATGCCATTGAACACTTGGAATAATCACTTCATTTCCTTCTCATCCAACCTCGTTCACGCGCTGCGCAAGACTTCTGAGTTAACGGAGGGAACATCCCATGACAACTGCCGTTCGACCCCCTTTGTCCTGAATGTTGACAGTGGATGGGTGGCGGGGCCCAAACAGCAGCTGTTATTCTGGGTACCACCCGCTTCTCGACGCCCGTTCTATAACCCTGAAACTGCATTAGTGATACCCAGAGGATGTCCTGAGCTTGATCTGAGCTGCATGGCACATGGACAGCACTGGCAGAAGTGCCGACAGGAGTGAGTCTTCTCAACACCCTTTCCATTCTTTGCACTTACTAAATCAATACTTGTAGACCTTAATGCTGATGATGACCGCAGCAATAGATCCATTATGGAAATTTCAGATACAATTTAGATGTGACCAAGTGTACAGTAGATCATACTTCTATGCTCAGTATGTAGTCCGAGTCTAGGGTTGTCCAAGCTAGTCTGTAAAATACAACATGTAATCACAATATCCAGCCATGAATTACGACTGTACCCCCTTCTCATGACCAGCGTATCCAAGAAATTCGAGCTCTTTGTCACCCGCACAACTACGAGACAGTTATCTAAGCACAGAACATGTCAACATGCCTACTAACCAAACAATACAGCGTGCTCCAACTTGACTTGTACGCCGTAGATTAGTGTCGAGATCTCAACGAACGGCGCTGCGCCCCCTGACCGGACCTGCGAGGCACACTAGTTGCCGTTTTGACACTAGTCAACGAAGACATCCGTGCCTTGAGTAGGACATACCCTTATTTCCTGGACACGAGGACATCATTAAGTTACTCAACAGCGCTTGATACAATGGAATATTTGGATTCGACTTATGGGATAGTCTGCAACTCGAACGGCAGTTAGTAGTTTGAATGATGGTAACAAACGATGCACCTCAGTGGCCATACTTTATACGATTGTACTCGCGTAGGCCGTACTGCGAGTCCAGGTGATAAACCATCAAGCCGTGATCATACGGCTTGGATTGTTGCTCACGGTGACTTAACCTTAAACACATACAGTGCGTATGTGCACATAAGTTTTGGGTTGCGAGCATTCCCGCGGGTCGCGGATTTCGCAGGTTCTAGGTGAAAGGCATTGAATTAGGGTCATAAGGAGAACAGGACACGAACCTGAGCGTTTGAACAGTTCTGAGGATGCATGTTTGGGATTCATGGCGGTGAGTAGAAGAACACATCTTGATCACGATGTCGCCCAATGGACCCCGTCACCTGACTACCTTTGCCTCCTGCTCAGGCAGCTGCAGCGCTGCAATCACCCCAACTCGGAGTACCGGGAAGGTATATGAATGCGGAATACAACTTGTGAATTTACAGCCTTCCGCGTGCTAGTAGTGGTTTAAACTTCAAGCTTTCTCCCGTGGGCTCGAATGACTGGGTAGCGGCGACACCCCAGCAGCGGGACTAGGTGGACAAGCGTCCTTCGAATTCACAACGGGTTGAAAGAAGGATATTAAACTGGTTACAGCGACCCGGTCTTCCATGCGGTGCCAGTGATTGTCTACAAGACCGTCACCTTACATGTAGTCGAATATCCGTTTCTCGATATTGATACAGGCGACGATGAATCAAAACTCCTTAGCTGGCACCCTGAAACCAATGCTAATCGGCATGTCACTACTGAAGGGTGTACAGTACTTGACTGGCGTCCAAGAGACTGGAAAACTCCAATCAAGCAGGCGAAAAGCTGCCCAATGGTAGCTAATATATATTTAGACTAGTACTACATAAAGGTACCTAGTATCTTGAAACCTAGAATTTGCATGCGACGACTGATATTTATATATGGGGCCAGCAATTGTAAAAGAAACCTCCATTGTTCCCATTTCCATTCCCCACAGACCGATTGCCTCCACTCAGACGGTTGTATTTTGCCAGAACACCGCCGGCCATCAACGCGCCCTTGACGAATTGTTTTGCGAGCATAGTTTTGTGTACACCAGCACTCGGAGGTTGTTGACCAGTGGAATTCTGTAGCGAGTTATGAGGATGATGTTGGGCGGGATGGACGGAGTGCCCCGCGTGGGATTGGACCGAATAATTATGGTGAGAAATGGTGCTGTGACCGTGGTTCGCAGTATACTGGACTGGTGTTGGCAGACCTTGCGATTACATGGTATGAGTGGCGGTCTCGAAAAAGGGGTGAGCAACATGATTCATATGCAGGTTTTGGGTGTGAAATGTGTGAAAGCTTTGTGGGGACGTGTGATGATAATAAAGTGAATGTATGCTCTGAGGATTAACAGACGAGTGATGGAAACGGGTGGTTGGGTGCTGTTTTGAGATGCCATAGGGTGGTGCATGATTTGCCCGGTTTGCTGTGTCTGACCGCTGATATGATAAAGAAGTTCCGTGTCTGTATATATCTTATCAGCGGCGAATTAGGAGGATAACCGGTACTTGGGGTGCCGGACATCGTGGACGTCAGGATTTGCTGCAGCGGAGCCGTGGGGGAACTGAAGAATGAGCCACGGAAATGCTTGAAGCGGAACCTGTGGTTGACTGAGGGCATCGAGTTCCCGGAGAATTGGTGCCTTACCGGTGGCTGAAGATCAAGCTTATTCTCAAGCAGAGTTTCTCGATGCTCGGCGCAATAAGCTTAAACTTGAGGTGACTCATCTATAGTGGAGCAATAGTCACTCAATAACTTTATTATGTAATTCCAAAAGAACTGGCCAGTCGGAATCGTGTCCAAACTCCGTGAACAGGTCATGTCCAGGAGTCTTAGTTGCCGGTACTGATCACACTGCTACTTGCAACTATTAGCCTAGGTCCTGGAATGCAGCGCGTGAAGTACTCAACAGTACAGTGGATACCCACAATGATCTGGCTCACTTTCTCCACTGAACACGTTCGCAATACCGTTATCACCAACAAGCAAGGTCAAGTTATTTACAAGACAGACACTCCGTTCAGATTAGTTCGCGCCCACACTGCGACCATTCAGAAAATCAAGCCAAATAACGACCAGTTCAATGTCTTGGAAGAGATCGAGTGGCACACATTTAACTCCTCAAAGTTTCGTGCTGGTGGAACTAAAATAGAGATGGAGGAGTTCATTCCGAAGTGAAGGGCCTATGTACATAGCGTCCTTTTAGGAAATCCGGGCCATCATGATGGCAGGAAACGTGTTTTCACAGGACCAGATGGACGTCCCTATCGCCGAGACCTCGAGACCAGTGGTAGTTGTAAGTACGCTGCTACTTCACTGGTCCAGTTTCTGACATGACGAATCGGATTTTAGCTCTCACAGGACGATAGGCCTCGAAATGGAAGTTGCCAGCTTTAACAGAGCGACCCTCGGAAGGAAACAAAAGGCCATGCTGGAAGTATCGCCTGAAGCGGGTCATATGATGGATACCGTCATCATGACGTTTATCTACGTCGAGAAACTCAGGAGGGACAAAGAAGTGGCCTCGAAAAGACCCGGGAGTCGAGGAATTCGGACGCTGAGTTTTTATTGATACTTACAGTCTGCGGGAATATCACGAAATTCTGCCCAAGTCTGGGTAATACGTCTGTTTTTATCCGCACACTCCAGAGGGTCGATCATTCTTTTGGCCAGGGCCTAGCAAGGGTAAGTTTGAGCAGCTACCTTGAGTCGTAACTTTGGTCCCAAGTCTTGGTACCATATGCGTACTGGAGAGCAGAAGTAAAATAGTTTTCTAGCCCCCGAGAGTCAAAAAAAAGGGAAGTGCGTTCTCAGAATCTAGAGCTTTCTTTGCTAGAATAGCCGGTTCCGATACTACGCACGGCGGAGTGCACTTCAACTTCGTCTGGCTCGAGAGTCGCTGATATGATCTGATAGGTTAAGCTGTACTGAGTGCCAGTTAGCTCAGAGTGGGACGCAAGCAGGTGAAACCGCTTGAAAGGACGAGATACCTGCTCACCAATTCGATATGTCAAATGACTCTTTGAGTCAAACAAAAATGTGTATCGATACAGTGTACTATAAGAATGTTCGGTTAAAAAGAAGTAGTGTGTGGGTATAAAGAAAGACTGTAGGTATGGGAGTGTGAAGTACGACGAACCCGAAATCATGGAAGAACGAATGTAGGAAGCGAAATCCGCACGTAGTAAGGTACTGGGACGTTCCGCCACCGGTTCCGGCAGGCTAGTATATCATATCATCATCCGGCATTTGTAACTTGTAAGTACAGACTGCTATGTTCGGACTGCGGATACTCACTGTATAGTTTTAAAGCGGTACCCTGATCTTAAAGCGCACAAGTTTTCTAAAAAGGCTGGTTTTCATATGAAGTGGCATAAAGGTAGGCATACGGGAAAAGTGGCATAAGGCATAGGGCATAGGGCATAAGGCATAGGAGATAAGTAAGGTGGCATAGGGCATAAGGCATAAGAGATAGGAAAAGTGGCATGGGGTGTCGTAAAAGAGTGACGACGGTATATTGTCTGATCAAAAGTTATAATGTTATAAGTCAATAAGCATGAGGAGATGAATAGTAGACCAACCATAAAATAGATCAGATGGAATAGGATTGCGTGTACGTATTGTGCCCGCGCACGAATGAGCAGTGTAGGCCCTTCCGGCGTCCGGGGCAGAGGAAAAGTCGTAATCATGGAATAGGCAGGGTATAGAGCTGCGTATGCGTATTGCGCCCGCGCGCGAATAGGCAGTGTGGGCCCCTCCGGCGTCCGAGGCAGAGGAAAAGTCGTAATCGTGGAATAGGAATAGGCAGGGTATAGAGCTGCGTGTACGTATGTGCCCGCGCACGAATGGGCAGTGTGGGCCCTTCCGGCGTCCGAGGCAGAGGAAAAGTCGTAATCGTGGAATAGGCTGGGTATAAAGCTACGTGTAGGTCATAGTGCGGACGAATCGGTGTAGGCCCTTCTGGCGTCCGGCGCAGAGGAGAGGTCGTAGATAGTCGTAAAAAATCGTAAAAAGTCAGAAGACCGGGTATGGAGTTGCGAACCATGGCGCGCGAATGGATGCAGGTAGTGTGCAAGAGCGGGCCGGTACTCGAGGTTTGAAGAGATAGATGGTGGAAAAGAAAGGGAAAGGTGAAAAGGGTATATGAAGGAGTGACGTGGGTCGGACGATGATTATGGGGAGAGAGAAAGGAGAAAAGGGTATATAAAGGAGTGACGTGGGTCGGACGATAAATATGAAGAGAGAGAAAGGAGAAAAGGGTATATGAAGGAGTGACATGGGTCGGACGACGATAAACACGAGGCGAAAGAAAGGAGAAAAGGGTATATGAAGGAGTGACACGGGTCGGACGATAGACGAGAGGAAAGAGAAAATATGAAATAGAAGGTGCATCCGTGATCCGGTGGAAAGAGCGGCGGCTATCGGGCGACAGGTTTGGGCCAGTGGGAATAGAAATAGAATGGAAGATGGTGACGCATCCGACATCCAGTAGAAAGAGCGACTGCTGTCGGACGACAGACTTGGGTTGAGGTGGAGCGAAATAGAGACAGAACGGGAGATGGTGACGCATCCGACATCCAGTAGAAAGAGCGACTGCTGTCGGACGACAGACTTGGGTTGAGGTGGAGCGAAATAGAGACAGAACGGGAGATGGTGACGCATCCGTCATCCAGTAGAAAGAGCGGCTGCTGTCGGATGACAGGCTTGGGTTGGGGCTGAAATAGAGACAGAACGGGAGATGGTGACGCATCCGTCATCCAGTGGAAAGAGCGACTGCTGTCGGACGACAGACTTGAGCTGAGGTGGAGCAAAATAGAGACAGAACGAGAGATGGTGACGCATCCGTCATCCAGTAGAAAGAGCGGCTGCTGTCGGATGACAGGCTTGGGTTGAGGCGGAGCTGAAATAGAGACAGAACGGGAGATGGTGACGCATCCGTCATCCAGTAGAAAGAGCGACTGCTATCGGACGACAGGCTTGAGGTGATGTTCAGCGGAAACATAGACAGAACGGGAGATGGCGACGCATCCAGTAGAAAGAGCGACTGCGGTCAGACTAAAGATGGAAGTTAGAATGGGGTTCAGAGAAATCGAGGAAGATGAGACTTACTGATACCACGCCATCGAGATTGAATACAGAGCCACCACACGTCATTCATTATGCTTGGAGTGTCCGACGTGGAATGGGTTGATTAGCTAGATGGACGGGCGGGAGGAAGAAGAGGTAGGTGATAGGGATGCGGCGGGTGCATGCCCTATTTCAGATGGAGACGACGCCAACGAGGGCGAGATTCGAGAAAAATATAAGTATTTTTTTCATCAACGCGGCCAACGTTGGGATTTTCGACATTCTGAAAAGAGAGATAATAAGAAGAATGTTCTATTGGCGTGGGGTGGCAACTCACTTTGAAGATTTGACATTGCTTTATCAAAGGCACGCTACGTTGTGTGAGGAAAACGGTAAAAGAGAAAGACGACAAGACTCAGAGAGCGAGAAAGCAAGATAGCAAGACGACGAGATACGCAAGACGACGAGAGAGCGAGACGAGAGAAGCGAGCCGGCGGGACAGCGAGACAGCGAGAGTGTAAGAAACTGAAAAAAGAAATTCAATCCGATCAGTGACAAAGGCAACGAAAAATCATCGTCCGTGACACGCAATGAACCGAGGGTCAGACGTGACGATGAAGGATCGTTGGCACTCAGGAGGTCAAGGCTGATGAAGAAGAAAAAGCTCAGGCGGGCAGGTATATATAAGTTTGGGAGAGTCAGCCTCCCGTGATCAATACTAGCTGGCCTACGTCATAGCGCGTCATGGGCGTGAGCCGTGAGTAGTTCAGTTGAACAAGTTGGTGATGCTGACAGGTAAGGACGCGCCCGCCAGTGTCAGCTTCCGGTTAGCCTCACGTTAACAAAGAACTGGAGTCCGACACTCGCAATTTGCACCGTCGTTCGCAAGAGCAGTGAGATGGGGAAAACTATAAGGAGGCAGTTGACGCTGACAGACACGTCGCGTCACGCCACGCGACCAGGTCACGTGCTGACTAAATCAACATTGACGTAACCATTTCAGCTCTGATCAATCGATTAAGTCTAGCAAATGCTTTTGTACTTAATGATTCGTACCATGTCTAGCATGCACTGAAATCCGCCGCGGACATAGTTCATTCAATCTGCCATGGTTCCTACGCAGAGATAGTCCCATCTAAAGGCAATGGCGTCGAAAGTTTCCTCTAGATAAGGGATCCCGGATCTTCAACATTAAGGTCTGTAACACTAAAACAGATCAGCGGGTGCTCATGAAATATTCCGTGCAGAATCAGAAACGGCAGTATATTCTACTGCCTGGAAAGGAACGGCGTATATTTTACAGTGTGTTTGTAAACAATACAAGCTACAACTGTTGGTAGATCCAAAATCAGCGAAATCGAGCGCGTCAAGAAAAGTGTACGTACTCTGAACAAGAAACCAAACTAGACACAAGCTCAATCAACCGTATGTCACGCGACAGAATTTCAGCACTTACATCTTCTAGTGTCAGTCGTCTCATCGTCTAGGTCGTGGCCAGCTTTCATATTTGTGTTGGTCACTGACAGCAAGCACTCACGGAATCATTGATAGACAACGTGGCATCCACAATCGCTGATTTCTTCTCCTGCGAATGTATGATTCGGCTCTCAATGCTATCTTCGACAACGAGCTTGATGGCCTGAACAGGTCGGTATTGTCCGAGACGGTGAATGCGGTCCATAGCTTCTGCAGCGGAAATCAGCAAGTGTCATAGGTACATCGAGTCAATTCGCGTACGATATTCAACCTAGGATAACAGAACTCAGCTAAAGACGAGGGAAATAAAAATGGGAAACTTGCAGCAGGGTTCTACCAACTGTCCGTGAGATATACTCAAGATGCTTCCGTCATGTTCAATGCCACTCTACCAGCTTTCAAGTTGACAAGAAATACAGTAAGCCAATGGTCGCATCGCGAGCCTGAGGGCTCAACATTCCCTCAAGTCGACAAATCTATCAAATATTTTGGCGTCAGTGTTTCATTCAGTGAAATTCCCGGACCCATAGGTACCGAAAAGCCCGCCTTTTGTAGTTTAAATGCGATCAAATCCAAAAAGTTGATGCTTTTAGTCATGTTATTTTGCAAGCGAATATTAGAAAGTTCCTCGACGACGACAAGTGCCTCAACTTTGGAGGAGGACCGCCAGGTTTCGATATTCAGTCGCCCCAAGATTCCTTGCTGGGCAGAAGGAATATTTGCCTCAAGTTCGAGCGCCGGAGCCTCGAGGTCGATGGTAAGAGCAATGTGGCAAACAGGACAGTCGAGCTCAGAGAAGTTGAGAACCAAAGGAAACGTTGATGGACTGACTGTCATGTCTCCGGTTGTGCTCAGATACTATCTCATGCACTCCCGGTCGAAGATATCGTGGCATTTGGCCTGGAAGACATTCAGACAGTAAAATCATCCCTTGCGTCCAATTACAAGTACCTGTCCACTCAAAACGAACGTCCTCTCATGATTCTTTGCGCGAGCACACGTACGTTACACTTGAAAATTCATGCATCGCCGCGAGATAGACTTGAATATTTGAATATTGTCCTGAACTGAATGTCAACTTTGTCTGATAAGGCGTGTCAGTTTAACAGGCAACTTCCGAATATTACATAAGTCTTTCGACAACAGACCAAAATAACGTTACGTTTGTGCTTGACTTGTGTCATGACTACACACCGCAAGGACATTGTTTGTGATCCTTGGAACCTTACCGAAATTGTACTGCAGAACATGTAATGTTATTAATATTCTCTAATGATGGTATATTAACGCATTATTGTCGCTGTTTAGGCATACAAAGGATGGTGAGCGACGCGCTGTGGACGGTTCGCGTTCTCGCGGATTAATGCATACAACTTCAAAGAAATGAATTTCACGGAGGCCACTGGTGTGTTTCATATTGTCCATGAACCACAGATGCTTATCTTTTTATGACATCCTATCGGGGCACAATGCGCGTCCACAGGCGTGCTTTGTTTAGCGTTTCTCCCATGTCGTGAGGTTAAAAACTTAGCGTTTTTCTGTCCTTCACTTCCTATCTTCTCATCCTCTTTAATTTGACAATTCATCTTGTGATCTTAAGCCCTTCATATCATTATGTCTTCGTGAGTCTACCCGCATGTCGACTCGGTATCTTCATATGCTGACGATGTCTTCTGCATCTAGCTCCACATGCAGCAGTCTGCAAAAAATTTCGGATGAGTTCGTGTTTAATCTTGAGTCAGATGACGCGCGGTTCATCTTATAATCCTCTTAGCGAGCCTATGCCATCTTCCCCTGCTCCCGATGCGACGGTGTGTGCCAAGCCTCCCAAATGTAAAACTCACCATACCGTTGAATTCGAGGATGGCAGTTTGAGTCTGTCCCTGGCGCCAACTACGCGCAAGCGCAGATGCTTGGACGACGATGACGACGAAATCAAAGAGGGAAAGTTTGGTATCTACAGACCAGCAGACGCTAGTGCCGTAGTCATGGCTGTGCCCATTCATGACCCGCAGCCAGTAGACATCAGCAATCGCAGGACTCATGACGCTCATGGTAATCTTCTGCGAACGAGGAAATTTGGGGCAATGGAACTCGACGATTCTTACTCCGAACGGTCCGTTAAGATTACGAATGAACTACCCGGAGGGATGACTTGCGTACGAGCATGCGGTTGGACGGACCAGCCATGCGGGCTGTTTGTAGAAATGAACGAGGTCCGTGTCGCACAACACCTGTTGCATTGGCACGGTGTCAAATCCAAAGATGCGGCTCTTTGCAAATTCGAGGGTTGCTCGAAACCAAAGGCAATACACAATTTGGCCCGTCACATTGAGGGCATCCACTATACGACGTCCTACGAATGCCCCTATTGTGGCAAGCGGTGGTCGAGGTCCGATGCTTTAAATCGGCATCAGAAGCAATGCGAACCGGTCCTTGCTAGCAAGGCCCGCGCTAAGAAGGGAGGTCGCAAGTTCAATCTCCATCGGAAGAAGTTGGTCTATGGGTATATCGTTCCTACCTGCAACGCGACATAGTCCAGCGTGCGACTGTAAGTCCCCCATGACCTGCATCTGTCACTGCCGCTAACTTGTTGCACCACTTCATATCATTGATACTCCTTTTGCATCGAACATTTCCTCTTCTCAGTGTTTTCCTTTCTTCGCTATTGCTTGGCGTATCTTCTGTATGATTATTGGATAAATCCTTGGACGCAGCTATCGTGTCTCATCATGTCGCTTGGCGTATGTTCTATATGGTTGTTGGATGGATGTCGGATGATAGGGCTTGGGGCTTTGCACCGTACTTGTTATGGGGATTAGGCATGTAGAGCTCCTGTATTTGATAACGAATAATTCGTGACGCTGGCGTTGAACAAATAGCTTGATATGGTCAGAGATGACATGTAACATAAGGGTGGAACTTGAGTGCTTGACGTTCCTTGCAGTTCTATCATCCCTGAAAATGCTGCAGCGCCGTAGGACGTGATCAATTTGGTCGGTTTGTCACTAATTTGAACGTCCGCGAGCGGCTGTAGCCTGTGCCACGCAGCCAGCCAATTGAATGTTGCAAATAAATACATATCCCACTCAGAACATAAGAATCACGCGTCTCCGACTTCATCCCTGTCAAATCATCATCTTGCCAAGTACTCCAGGAAGGCGTGATATCCCCTGGGGTATATATGTGGTCAAGAGTCTCAAACATGGCCATAGCCATGAATGAATTCGAGAAAGCAGTGATGAACTGCCAATTATTGTAGGGAGGCCTGAAATAGTTTACGTTCAGAGTAGGGGTTGACCTGATGCTCCAAATTACAAGTCTGAGGTGAAGTAGTATGCAACATCAGTTCCATGCAGGCGAGGCGGGATTGCAAATTCGCCCTGCTTGTATTCAGCATAAATGAATTTGGGAGTTGCCTCGAACTCACTTTCCAAGCTCATTCTCCAAATGCTGAGAGGAGATAATAAGTGGGGCAAACGAACATTGCTGAAACGACCCGGGAAATCAGGGACAGTGATCATCCATTCAAAAATATACCTACACTGCCTATCATAAGATTTACCTGGTTAGCGTTACTTCCGTATTTCTGGTAGATCGTCACTGCTCTAGCAGCCCGAGTAGAACCAAAGCGGGAAAAGCGCCATGACATATTCTGCAATGTTTAATGTCGTCGATTGGTTGACGAAAATATTCCCCTCATACGAATTGGTCACAGAAAGAAGATAGTTCTCAGGGAGAAAGGGACTCAGTTTTTTATGAGATAGATGCATCCATGGATCGTACGCTATTCAAACGACCTTTCCTTATTGTCGAGGCGGGCCTCTCCAAGATGAAAGTGCTATCCACAACAGGGACGAATACTAACGTGCCAAAGAACCCGTCGACATCAATGTTATTGTTCAAGGTCTGCAGCGTATTGACGTCTGCAGCACGCAAACAAGAGAGGGTACCCGAACTTGAGGTACAGCTGTGAGTTGAGGAATTAGATAGGGAATGGTAGTTTTTCAGAAGATTTGTTTCGTTGACGACCTCACTGTACAACATCTGGTAGTACCTTGCGGACATCGTGCTCATGAAAAAGAATCACCTATGGAATCCGATCACTATAGTTGTATTGGGATGGTTTAACGTAGAACTCGACATGGCGTTTCTGAAGAGAGGAGGGTGCGTATTTCCTCCATTAGCAACGATATGTTGTAGCACTGAACCGGCACCTGAAGCAAATTAGTAAATAAAGATGACGGTGACTGATAGCACCTAGCGCAGCTCACCAGCGGACTCTCCCTAAAGTGTGACCTTCGTGGGGTCACCGCCAAAGCTGCTTATCTATCCTGATAAGCTTCCTATCAGCTGGGGCACACAACGCAAGTACAGAGTTCTGCTCACATAAGCCTGCACTCATTGTAACGCATAATTCTGGTCGACTTAGAAATAAGTTCAGCTGAATTTGAATGACCGGTAGACCATGATAATCACGTACGTAGTCCAACATTGAGTGCACCCCCTTCCTTGGCTGCTTTCCCGGGAAGAAAACCTGATTAGTAGCGTGCACACCTCAGTATGCATTTGAAACCAAGAAAAACATCAAAAACATACCGAATAAACCGAAGCGGTACTGAACTATGACACTGATGATACCATAATTTGAGTCTATAATTTGATCTGCGCCATTGAATTCGCTTGCAGCTCCTTCAATATGTCCTCCTCCGCGAATCCAAACGACAACTGGGAGCCCTCCTCCTGGAGTGGCCACCACTTCACTTCCAGGAGTGTATACACTACCGGACGTAACCACCAATCGTAAATGTCAACACCATCGCTCCGTGATAGGACTTATTTCAAGAATAAGCAGTCTTCAGATTGACCAATATCCCTTTTCCTCATGGAGGTGTTTCCAAACGGATTTGTCGAAGAGTCGCTTACGGATGCTTGATAACATTCGTGGTAGCTTGTTGAGTCTCAGAGACGGTCGATGGAGGCTGCGGAGCTTCCTATCTCAAGTCGTCTATGAGCTTGGCGCGTAAGTGGAGATTGCGTGCAACAAATAGAACTAGACGCACCAACTGGAGGAGCTGCGTAGCGCATTCCAAGGAAGCTGGTGATGTTTGTCGTCGGATCAACTGATCCCTGGTACTGGGCATAGCCCAAGTTGACGATAGATTAGCTACTAGAGAAGACAACGCTCGTAGCGCAAGGAAAACCTGGAGCATCAATATATTGGCTCTAGTATACAGATTCAATCCCACAGATCGCGCAGTGGTAAATATCCTTAACGATGGTGATAAAGATGGCGTGAACTGACTGACATTATAAACTTCTCAAGTTCGAAATCACTAGTAGGTCCAAGATTACCAGAAATACCTGTACTACCGTAAGATCGGATACGGCGATGTGTTACGCACCAGGTAGTTTTCATCAGCAGAACTGGCTATGTACTATCGCTCCTTATAATCTATTTAATAGGAGGTGGACTTGGATTTGGATTTGGATGCTCAAAAGCACCGAAATCCGATTTCAACTTCGATTTCGACCTGATTTCGATGGATTTGATAACACCGTGCCGCGTCGGAGTTTGATTTATCGTTGTATCAATATTTGTGGTAGAATGTCAAGAACCTTCGTAAAAAAACACTATGCCCTTTAAAACTGAACGCCAACAAGCCGTAGAATCAGTGCTTGAGGCATATCTTGCAGTACTAGTAGCAGAATCCAAGTCCTTGTTGATCCTATCTCTTGAAGTTCTTGGAAAGATCCGACACCTCGGAGTCGAACGCAAGCTGATGCCTACAACCAGCGATGTTTTACTTGGTGTGGTAGGCTTATTATACACTCGGTGATACTTTGTAGACAGGGAGCCTATCGTCAAGACTGGAGAAAATCCACTACTGTCAGTACTGAGTAAACCGTTAAGAGCAGTATCCTAAGTCACGTTGTGCGTGCGTGTAGCGTGTTTGAAGGTCCGACTCACGTTGCCGAATGTTGCCGCTTGACCAAAAATCTGTCCCAAATCCACCAAAGCTGATTTCATTTTTGAAAATCAACGTCCAAATCGATGTCCAAATCAGCCTCTAAATTCAACTTTGAATGGGATTCGTGGCGGTGAACAGAATAGCACAACTTGGAAGCCGACATTAATGGTGTCGCAAAGTCGTGACGACAGCGTGGACCTGTCACTCGACTACTTTCGCCTCTTGCTCAGGCTGCTGCAGCGCTGCGATCACCCCAACCGGAGTACCGGGAAGGTATACGAATATGGAATATACTTGTGAATTCACAGCCTTCCGTGTGCTAGTAGTGGTTCAAACTTCAAGCTTTCTCCCGTGGGCTTGGAAGACTGGGTAGCGGCGACACCCCAGCAGTGGGACTAGGTGAATAAGCATCCTTCGAATTCACAACGGGTCAAAAGAAGGATATTAAATTGATCCCAGCGACCCGGTCTTCCATGCGGTGCTAGTGATTGTCTACAAGACCGTAACCTTAATAGTCGAATATTCGTATCTCGATATCGATATTAATACAGGCGACGAAGAGTCGAGAACTCCCAAGCTGGCGACCTGAAGCCAATGCTAATCGGGATGTTACTATCGTGTGCAGTACTCGACTGGTGTCCAAGAGACCGGAAAACTCTCCAATCAAGCGCTTAGCGGGCGAAAAGCTGCCTAATATATATTCAAACCAGTACTAATGGTACTTATCCATAATCAACTTGAACCTAGGATTTGCATGCGACGACTGATATTTATATACATAAGGCAAGCAATCAAAAGGATCCTCCATTATTCCCATTCCCCACAAACCCGTTGCCTCCACTCAGACGGTTAAATTTTGCCAGAACACCGCCGGCCATCAACGCGCCCTTGACGAATTGTTTTGCGAGCATAGTTTTGTTTACACCAGCACTCGGAGGTTGTTGACCAGTGGGATTCTGTAGCGAGTTATGAGGATGATGTTGTGCAGGATGAACGGAGTGCCCCGCGTGGGATTGGACCGCATGATTATGGTGAGGAACAGTGCCATGACCGTGGTTCGCAGTATACTGGACTGGTGTTGGCGGACCTTGTGAGTACATGGTATGAGCGGCGGTCTCGAAAGAGGGGTGAGCAACATGATTCATATGCAGGTTCTGGGTGTGAAATGTGTGAGAGCTTTGTGGGGACGTGTGATGATAATGAGAAAGTGAATGTATGCCCTGCTGAGAAGCAGGATTGACAGACGAGTGATCTTGTGAGAATGGCGTGGCAGCGGGCGGTTGGGCGCCGGTTTGAGATGCCATAGGGTGCATGATTTGCCCGGTTTGCTGTGTCTGGCCGGGGTAGCCTGACGTGATAAAGTGGTCAGAAGACGTTCCGTGGAAAGGAATAGACACACTTGTCTGTACATATCCTATCGGCGGCGAATTAGGAGGGCAACCGGTACTTAAGGTGCCGGACATCGTGGACGTCAGGACTTGTTGCAGCGGAGCCGTTGTATGAGAAGCTTGAGACCCCTGAGCTGCATCCGTCTGATGAGAAGTATTATACATCTTGTAAGCGGCTTGCAGGAGCCGTCCTGCGTCATGCAGATAATGCGTGTCGCTGCTTTGATTGCTCTGGTTATTTGGCTGTTGTTGTGACTGAGATACATCAAATGTCTGCATAGGTAACTGTCCTTGAAATTGGTTGGGGTCTACACCATTCCCCATGTTCTGATCAAACATGTCGTATGTTTGGCCGAAGGAGTTTCCAGAGAACGTCTGGTTTCCTTGAAAATTCGCCGCAGGGTCGAATCCGCTCCCCATAATATCACCAGTGCCCATATTAGAGTCAAACAGACCACCCGCAGGGTTTCCAAACGTCATCCCATCCATATTTCCAGTGATATCGTCAACAACATCGCCACCGCTGAGTGTCTCGGCGAACACAGCCCCGCCGAGCAGACCCAGAGCGCCTCCTGCTAAACCCATCACAACATTTTTTCTAAGTCCCCTGCTGGATTGAACCGGTTGAGCAGGTGAAGTTGGTGCTATCCCAAGTTGCGGTGGGGGCGGGGGAGAGGCGTGCAATTGGAAACTTTGATATGATGACTGGTAAGGAACCTGTGTGTATCCTTGCAGTGTAGGGGATATAGCCGGAGATAGCTGGGGTCTGAACTCCTCGGGAGGCTGGAAACTTTGATACGACGACTGGAAAGGACCTGTCCTTGCAGTGTAGGGGATATATCCGGAGGTAGCTGTGGATGACTACCAGTTGATGATCCGGAGAGTACTTTTGGGCCTCGAGAACGCTGGGAGAGGGGAGTCAAAGGAAGGGGCGGAGGAGAGGCTGTATAATACATCTGCGAGGTTGTTCCGGCAGAATGATCAATAAGAGGTGGGGAAGAAGGGAAGGTCAGCTCCGCCCTGGCTCTTGGAGGAAGAGGTGGGCTAGATTGTTGGCGGCTGCGAAGGGGCATGGAAGTCACTGGTGGAACTTCAACCGGGTTCACAGTGGGTGCCTTTGCGCTTAACGGAGGAGGTACAGACATTGTGGGTGGGGGTGGGGAAGCTATGATGGGCGCTGGTGTAGAAACTACAGGACTTCTCGTTGGAAGAGCGGACGGTCGTACTGTAGGAAAAGTATTTGCAGAGGTGTTATCGCGTGGTGACGCTGCCGGAGAAATAGGAGGACAGGGTATGTCCCGGGAAGTGGTGTTGTACAGAGGTTGACTGTATGAAGGCACCTCTTCGGATAGCGTTCGGGATGACGATGAAGCTTCTATGGGCGGGTACGATGAAGACTTCTGAGAGAACTCAGGTATCGAGTCCTCTGTAGAAGTAACCATACGATTTCTCCCTGACATTCTCAAGCGGCTTCCGAATAGGGTATGATGCTACGTCTGGCACAGCCTGTGGAGATCCCGAGAGAGGTTCTGGAGAAAGTACGCGAGGGGTCTCAATGAATAAGGGAGTATCTGCATCTGTTGAAGGTACAGCCCTAGAATACAGCATTGGACTCGTGCAGTGTGTGCGAGGGTACATCAGGAGGCGCCAGCACTGTGGGAGATTCTGCATGATGAGTGCTTGCCCCAGTCACGCTGCACATGGATTGCGACTGGTCGAAATCTGGGGGGGAGGAGGTTCGTCGTCAACGAGCGAATATGAGGGTACTTCTTCAGAGCCGCCGACGTCAAGACTATCAGTCTGCGGCAAGGGATCGCTAGGTTGAGTCCACGGACTCAGGGTCAGAAATGATTGCAGCCCCATAAGCTGAACCTCCTGAATAATCCTCCGAATATGGGCTTTGGGGGGTGGAACAGGCGCAACTATGACATTGTCCACGTTCTGAGACCGTGGAGGGATGTCTGATGACGTCGAGCTGCTTGGTACTACATGCTTGTAACTGGGTGGCTCCTACAGCCCAACCCCGTCTGACTGGACCGTCGGGAAGCAGGTGATGGCAGAGGCCCGTCGGAAAGTTCCACTGGAACCGAGCTACGCTCACTGGGTGCTTGCAGGCCGTAGGGTGCCTGAATGGGAACTGAAGAATGAGCCAAGGAAATGCTTGAAGCGGAACCTGTGGTTGACTGTGGGCGTCGAGCTCCCGGAGAATTGGTGCCTCGATCAGGTACCGGTGGCTGAAGATCAAGCTTTGAGATACTGCTATGGTAGAAATCAAGAGCGGAAACAGTTTTGGGAGTATTTGTATGATCCGCATTCAACATGAGAGATGCTCTGGCACCATGTGGAGCTCGTGGGCCAGCCGGAACTCGGTTGCCTGAAGATTCCCAGGTCCAGAAGAGGGTCCGCCTGCTGGTGAGTCGCTGCTGGGGCTGCTTGCTCAAGGAGCTGGCATACAGGCGTTGGGCGTACGACTGACCGCGTGTAGACGCGGAAACGGCAATTGAAGATTGCAAATTTGGCCCCGGTTGTTGACTCGATTGTTCATGTAGCTGGCTGCGCTCGATGGTGTATTGCAGAACGGGTTGTCCAGAGACAACAGAGCGTGCATATGCTTGCGCAGGATGACTGGTGTTGCATAATTGCTGGAATCAGATGTAGCCCTGATAGTAGTTGGAGGCTGAGGATTCGTCTGAGTCTGTTGTGGGTGACCTTGATCGTGAATTGAAATTTTTAGAGTCCCCCACTGAGAAATTCAATCGATTCACTCACCAATTAAGCCAGTCTGTGCAGAGGGCCCGTCTGCGGGCACTACACCCATATAAAAACTCATTAGTGGGAAGCGATTGAGACTGCAGAATCACGCAGAGAAGAAAGTGATTGTACTATATTATGAGGACATTGCAAGGTACATCCAGGTACCCACGATATAGCGGTATATAAAGCTCGTCTGTCAAAGATGTCAGTGCCTATCAAGGCTGTTACTGATTGATGACCTGATAGATCAACAACGTTGTCAACATGTGGAATGGGTTGATTGATTCTCGTACCGGTATCTGAAATTCTCTTGCAGTAATGATCACCAGCGTTAGCATGGAAATGATAGAGTAGCTACGGCCACCTCTGAAAATTACGACATGACCAAGCCCCCGATGCCAGCATGGCGTGTTCAGAATATATTCAAGCAGAATTTCTCGTTGACTTGAGCAGGAGTAACTCTATTATGTAATTCCGATTTTAGGTACCAAACTCCGGGTCATGTCCGACAGTCTCCTAGAGCGGATGGAAGTATATGACGATCACATATAACCTGTACGATGAAGCGCCACAAGGCATTTCTATTGCACAAATTCAAACTTCAATACACAGAGACGAGTCCACCATACTAGGCGCAAAGAGCCTACATCATGCATTCGCGTTATCCAACAAAGCATATCGTTTACCAGTCTCCTCCTCCTCCTCCAAAATCACCGCAATTGTCGCCATTGTCATATCCATTGTCGTAACCATTGTCGTATCCTGCGGCTGGATGTTTAGTCATGTCCTAGGCACTAGCAGAGAGACCTACCTTGGTCGTAGGCCCGATCTTCTACTTTGTCTTCGTGGTCCTCGAAGGCATCCATGAGGAGAGCACCGCCAACTAATCCTGCACCGCCTGATCCGGGCATTAATATTTTCAGCATCGCACAACAGACCAAAACTTACCGGCCAGCAGAGCAGTGCCCATCCCCGGTCCGCTCTTCCGAGGAGCGGCCTGCTGCGCATAAACAGGCTGCTGGGCTGAGAAGATGTCCTGCCAAAGAAGCCTGGCAAAATAGTTTGATATCTACGATTTAACGCATGTGAATCACAGGCTCTTACCTCTGTCTCCTGCAGGTGGGGCGTTCTGGTAACCGCCATACCCACTGGGAGGTGCATTACCACCATACCCACCACCTCCGTAGCCACCGTAAGATGGCGCATAACCTGAACCGGGTGCCTGGTTGTAGTTGTCTTGGTAAGGCGACCGGTTGAAGTCACGATTGGGAGGGGGAGGTGCGTATTGGGGCGGGCCTAGCGGATGTTCCCAAGATGATCGAGGAGGTTGTTCCATCTCATTCACATA
>JABCPU010000159.1:0-145124 GCA_016800925.1 Suillus spraguei
CGTAACACCTTCCAAGATTTGGCATTCCTTTCGGTCATAAAGGATGTTATGAAGATAATCTTCTGCTTGTCGGTAGTGTACAGCTTTTCGTTGATATCGAAGTGAAGATTACATGACTGGATAAATTTGTGAGAGTTGTCACGATCTCCATCGAAGGCTTTTGGCTGGCCGATCTTGTATTCAAATTCTTTGGTCGCCATTATTGGTGATTTGTCTGGTGTGTTGTACTTTCTCAGTGCCTACATGTGCTGTCTTGCTGTCCGTTAGGGCTTGTCTTGGTCTGCTCAGTGTATGCGTACGCTAGTCTGCTGATCTAGGCAATCAGGGTTCGGGGTCGAAGACTGGATAGTCGACGATCAAAGGACTTTAATCTTTTGTTACGAACTGAGGTGGCATCACCAGCGACAGTGAAAAGACACAGTCGGTCTGCTGGGAGTTCTTACAATGTCCAGAAGAGGACAAGGTGAAAGTATGAGGAACGCGTTCCAAGTACAATCAAGGGTTCGGCCTTAGAGACTAGTTTTAGAGGTTCTGTGAGAATAGAGGCTAAGGCTAAGGAGTGCTTAGACTTAGAGACGATTCAAGATGACTTAGGTTGGAGACCTAAGCGAAGGAGATTCCAGGTAAAACCCAGTAAGATTAAAGTAGGGAATCTGCTATGAGTACACTGTGCTTAAATAGGTAGATATATGCGCACAGACCAGGTAACCGTGAGAGTATGGCTGCGTATCCTAATAAGGAAGGCATATGTTGTACAGATGCATTGAGCATATGAAGCAAGTCATGTGACGTGATATACAAGTAAGAAGATAAAGGGAAAATGAATAGGGGCACGTACAACTGTAACAAAACACATGAAGAAGGGGGTGAAGGGACTGGAAGTGGATCCATATCTCTTTGCGGAGAGGGAGGTCGAGCAACACCTGCTCAGTGTTCGGCCACAATGTGAATAGCTTCTTCAACATTGCTCTTAAAAGAACGGGGAAGCAACAGCATTGCATAAGAACGAATGCGTTTTTGTAGATGTAAGATGCGCTGGCAATACGTGATTTCTGTGGTTTCATTGATGTTGGTCATGGACGATATTCTCATTTTCTCAACAACTATGACAGAACATCATGAACGAACAAGACGGGTTTTGACGAAGATACGAAAGGAACATCTATTCTTGAAACCAGAGAAATGCACCTTTGATGCAGAAGAAGTGGAATACCTCGGAATGATAATTCGCCCCGGACAAGTTGCTATGGATACCGCCAAGACCAAGGGAATCTCCGAATGGCCAGTTCTGAAATCTGTAAAAGATGTTCGGTCATTCCTCAGCTTTTTGCAACTTCTACCGCACGTTCATTTCCCACTATTCTGACATTGCCCGACCTCTTATTGATTTAACAAAGAAAGATAAGACCTTTGATTGGTCAACCGAATGCATGGACACCTTCGAAGAACTGAAACGACGCTTTACATCCCAACCGGTACTCCGTAATCCAGATCCTTCCCGACAATTTGCAATTGCCACGGATGCTTCGCTTGTAGCAACCGGCGGAGTTCTCTTGCAGACTGATGAAAATGGTGTTTATCATCCATGTGCATATCTCTCACAGTCTTTGAACCCCGCAGAACGCAATTATCAGATCTTTGACCGGGAACTCCTTGCCGTAATCCGGGCATTAAACGAATGGCGCCACTATCTTGAAGGAAACCCACATCCCGTCCTGGTATTCACTGACCACAAGAACCTTCTGTACTTTAGAAGTGCACAGAAGCTTACCCGTCGCCAAGCACATTGGCAATTGATTTTATCTATCTATGACATTGAATTGCACCACGTTGCAGGTACCAAACTAGCAGTACCTGATGCACTATCCCGCCGGCCCGACTATAACTCCGGCAAAGACGATAATGAGGACCAGACTCTCCTTCCTGATGCTCTATTCATTCGCCTTATTGACACCGACTTGAAGGATGTCCTGTCATCCTCTGACCCCCTCGACGACCCTGTCTTTAAAACAGCTTCTAACGCCCTTGATGGCGTGTGCCTTCCTCCCATGAAGTCAGCACTCTCTGACTGGAAAATAGAGGAGAATGTCCTCTATTTTAAGAATCGTGCCTACATTCCCCCGGCACATTGTCCCGCTATCCTGAAACAGTACCATGATCATCCTACTGCGGGACACCCTGGAAGATTCAACACTGAAGAACTCGTCAAGCGTGAAGCCTGGTGGCCTGCTATGGGCTCCTATATTCGGAAATACGTTGAGGGTTGCGCCCTTTTTCAGCAAATGAAAGCGGATACACATCCCATTCGCCCTCCGCTTACTCCGATTCCCTCCTCTGCGACCCGCCCCTTCTCTCAGGTCTCTGTTGATCTTATCACTGACCTCCCTGTCTCTGGAGGCTTTGATAGTGTCATGGTCGTGGTAGACCATGGCCTTATGAAGGGGGTAATTATTATTCCTTGCTTGAAAACTGTCACATCTGAAGGAATTGCTAAGCTATTCTTGAAACATGTTTACCATCGATTTGGACTCCATGACAAAGTTATCTCAGATCGATGCCTGCAGTTCCTATCACGCTTCTCTAAGGAGCTTGCCCAACTTCTCGACTACGTCATTGCTCCATCTACAGCTTACCACCCTCAGACCGATGGTCAAATGGAAAGGCTTAATCAGGAACTTGAAACATACCTTCGCATCTATTGCCGCAACAACCCTGAAGATTGGGTAGAACACCTACCAATCGCCGAATTTGTCCACAACCACTGAAAACATGATGCAAGGAATGCATCACCCTTCTATTTGATGATGGGATATGAACCCACATATTACAGTGAACTATCTCCGTATTATACGAGTGAACGGACGTGCATAATATCCCGTATGATACGGGCCAGCGGACCATGGGCCCATGGTAGAAATATCCTCGTTGATGACGGATGGGCCGGGAGGAATATTATTCCCGATGACAGTGGGTGGGCCCATGCAAGGAATATGTAGAGTAGATGAGTGGGCCGATGTACATGAATATCCGGTAGACGGATGGGCCGAGGTAGTTGGATATCATGTAGATGGGTGTATCAAGGTAGATGTGTATCAAATAGACAGGTATGTGAAGGGTACTTGTTATCACATACACGGGTGGGCCCAGACACATATTAAATTAGACGGGTATTAGACGGGTGAGCCGAGAGTGTTATATAAATATTTATTAGACGGGTGGGCCGAGGGTGTTGTACAGTATATTATATTAGACGGGTGGGCCGAGGGTGGTATAAAATATAGATGGGTGGGCCCATGTGTATGATAATGGTAGACATGACGGAGCTGAGGGAGTTGCATATCATCTGAATCAGAGGAGGTAATAAATCACAGTTACTGAGTTCCCAGAGCAGCAGGTGCTGTCTTGACATGGCCTTTTGTGATGCTTAGGTTGTCTTGTAGAATGTGGAAACTGGGGTGCGAGGCTTGTGTTGCCCTACAAGACACCCAGCTCCGACCCCCGAAAATCAGATGAAGCATACCAAGTTCCGAGTTCCGAGACCCGGGTCTCGACACATAATTCAGTCAATAAGAGACACCCAGTTCCAACCCCCAAAATTTGAGTGAAGCATACCAAGTTCCAGGAGCAGCAAGTGATGTCTTGAAATGGCCTTTATGGCGCTTAGGTTATCTTGTAGAATGTGGCAAGCGGGGTGCGAGGCTTGTGTTGCCCTACAAGACACCCAGTTCTGACCCCCGAAAATCAGATGAAGCATACCAAGCTCTGAGTTCCGAGACCCGGGTCTCGACACATAATTCAGTCAATACAAGACACCCAGTTCCGACCCCCGAAATTTGAGTGAAGCATACCAAGTTCCGGAGTTCCGAACCCGGGTCTGGACAAATGAATATCAGATATCCAGCACACTTCCAATCATCTGGTATTTCATTGAGCAATGGATGATAATACAGCTTTGAAAGCCAACATCATCCAAGGTTCCCTTATCTGATCCTCGCTATCTCCACCCCCTTTAACACCAAAGTCTGGACATCCAGCATTCAGCGTCTGATTTCCCAATATCAACTTGCAACATGAACACTTCTTCCATGTCCACTTGTGACATAAAAATCTGGCGCACTTGGGCCCTGGCCATCACTCATGAAGCAGGGGCATATACCGAACAAAAATTCAATGCAGAGAAGACTGGAGGAGAACCGGTTATACCTTCTCCGAACCTGGACACTGATCTGGTGATGGCGTGCGATCGCTTGGCTGATGTACTCATAAAGGCATATAAAAATCCCAGTGGGTCTTCCTGCAGATGTTGAAAATGTGTTTGATCATTCAAATTCCTTCATGACAGTTAAGATACAGATTGATATTGCAAGATATAGCAAATTGATATCCCCAAAGAACACTGGGCATAATGAGGAGAAAGAGGAGAAGTTGCTTGAGAGGTGTCCTCCTGGCCATGAGGGCACAAAGGTGGTGGACAAACCTGCCACAATTATCGATGTTTCCGGTACCATCATTGCATGGTACCTTCCGGACGCCCTGACCGAGACCACCCAGGTGCGTAATGTGTAGATTGTTACTCAATGGATATTGAATATCAAATGGTACCTACAGAAGGAAATCAGGGCGGCCACCGATTTGCTGGGTCCAAGCCTCGAAAAAAGTGTAAAGGCTGATGGCAATTGGCGATATAATCAAGAATGGTTCAAACAGGGCTCGGAAAATGTTGGGTCAACTCCCAGATGCATCAATTTATCTCCGGCATGGTTTCAACAGGGCCACGAGGTAGGATGTGATGAGATGGTGATTTCTGGAGTCAAACTCACCAATCCCATAGAATCTGTCAGATCCGGAGGTATCCGCATCATTGAAGGGACCCTCCTCTGAGAATATCCTGAAAGCTATTGCAAGGCCGGCAGCCATCGCATCGGCGGCACTCAGGGTCATGCATCCTCAGCAGTATTTTGCAGGGTTACAGCCTTGTCACACCTCGGAGATAAGGCAGTGAGCAAGGAACTGCCACAGATGCCAGAGACCCTGCAGTACTGGGCATCCGTGTTTAACAGCCTCTCCATCATTTCCAATCGGGAAACCCCCAATCATCGAGACCATTTATCGATTCCTAAATGCTTCGATATTCTCACCACCGTGGGGAACTATTCTAATGCTCGGATGAGTATGCCAAGCCTTCAGCTGGAATTCAGGTATGATTCCGGCTGTATGATTGCATTTTCAGGAAGAATTGTGAGACATGGTGTTGATGGAGGGGAAGGGGATCGGATTGCTTGGGCATGGTATATGAGGGATTCTGTGCACATTTATGCTGGGGTTCCCTCATGTGGATGGGCTATGGTCGAAGGCCACATACTAAGCACGGTGTGAAAGATCAAAGAAGTTGAAAGAGTTGTGACCCATGTTAGTAGCAACACACGAATACCATGTACCAATTAGAGCATCAACAGTTCTGGAACTCAAGTCGGAAGTCGAGTTCCATGAATTGAGTCCCTAACTCTGTGTATCTCGGGACTCGGGACTCGATCCTCAAAATTAGGGACTCAATGATCGATAGTCCGAATTCAGGCTTCACACTCGGGACTCAGGAAAGTGTGAGGCAGCACAATGTGAGGCAACAGACTTTGATCCACACATTGTGACTGCCGAACACCAAACACCGGCAGCCGGCACTCGGGACTCAGGACTGACACCAATGTGAAAAATATGAATTCACATATAGTGAGTGCCAAATCCCAAACTCAGGCAGCCGGAACTCAGGACTCGGGACTCAGAACAATGTGAAAGATGTGAATTCACATATCATAAATGACGAACTCCGAATCCCGGCAGCCGGCACTCGGGACTCAGAATAATGTGCAAGTCATTGATCCACACATGTTGAGGGCCGAACTCCGAACCCCGGCAGCCAGTGGTCGGGACTTGGGACTCAGAACAACGAGAAATATATTGATTCCTACATGTAAAGTGCTGAACGCCGAATGCTGAACCCTGTGAAAGATACTGATTCCCACATATCAAGTGGCAAACCCGGAGCCCCGGCAGCCGGAACTCGGGACTCGGGACACACAACATTGTCAATGATATTGATGCACACATGGTAAGTGCCGAACGCCAACTGCCAAGCCCCGGCACCCGGAACTCGGCACTCGGCACTCAGAATCATCCACACATGTTGAGTGCCGAACCCCGAGCTCCGGCAGCCGGAACTCGGGACTCACAACATTGTGAAAGATACTGATTCCCATATGTAAAGTGCCGAACCCTGAACCCTGGCAGCCGGAACTCGGGACTCGGGACACACAACATTGTGAATGATATTGATGCACACATGTTAAGTGCTGAACGCCGACTGCCGAGCCCCGGCACCCAGAACTCGGCACTTGGCACTCAGAATAATGTGAAAGTTATTGATCCACATATGTTGACTGCCGAGCCCCGCACTGTCGCACAGATATCTATTTCGTCTCGAACCTTGATTGCTGAACCCCAAACCATGAAATCCGGTAGTCCACAATTGTGGGGTTCAGGGTTCGGTACCTAAGATTCATGACTCGCCACTCAGAAATATGTGAGGCAATCTTGCCATTCGGAAGTCGAGTCCCATGAATTGAGTCCCAAACTCTAAGTACCATTGCACTCAGGCATTCGCCACTCAGCATTTGGGATTTAGGACTCTACATCCGGATCTTGACATCCAGTCCTCAAAATCCGGAACAAAATATTCGGGAGTCAAGACAATCATTTGGACGGAATAAAATATTTTACATCATGTATGAAATGAAGACCATTCTAATCTAAACACAGTGAAGAGGACTCCACTCCTCTGCCTCTCTTCAATCTCTGTAGCATGTCAGTGTACATCTTCACCTCTGCCATCTTCTCATGGATACCCTCATCTTGCTCCTCCATCAATGCTACCAGGCGTGCTCGAATCATCTTAAGTCCCATCACTGATGGGCCTGATGAGTCATTTACCTCCTCAGGAAGAACCAAGCCATCATCCTCAACTCCATTTACCATCCAATGCTGGTAGTGAACGACACAGGACCTCATGATCTGACCCCATTGCCATGGTTCATTCGGAATTTCGGTGTGTCCCATCCACCATGGAGTATCATAGCTGGGAATAATCCAGGATGGATGTCCCGGAGCTGCGACATCATCAAACTGACACAGGTGGGATGAAAAGATGTGGTCTGGAACAGTGTTCCAGGTGAGCATGGGATACAATGTCAGGACATGAGCGACAGGGCTTGGAACAACAGAAACGATGTTCCTTGCAGCTGAGTACTGCAGGAGTGGCATAACAAATGTCTGTTGGAAATCTCAGCATTGCCCAAAAAAGTCAGCCGGTCATCCGGTCATCAGTCACATACATTGATTTCCCATTGCACCCCGGCTTTAAAGTACATGATCCGGGCAGAAGAGGGAGGGTTGTTAGCAGCCTCCATCTGATATTGAGAGATACATGCGCGGATGCACGATGCAGCCATATTCAAAGTACAAGAAATATCTTGAAGGTTCAGCTCCATGGGTTGCCAGTGATGTCCAGTATTTGGAGTGCCAGATGTGGATGCAGGAGTTTCAGGCATGGCTAATGCAAGAGTGTGACGCTGGGAATGACACTGACAGATGGTAAAGAGCTGATGATATGAGTCACTGATGGATGGATTAGAAATTCAAACTCCGACATGGGCTGACCCGGACAATTCCCGGGACTCAATGTTTGGGTGTCAAATATGCGTTTCATCAGCAAAACAAATTCATTCATGTGCACCATCGATCAACGAGGGCTGCAGGTCTTGAAATGCTGCCTGTGCATCCTGAGCTAGTAAGGAATACATTTGAGACTGCCTTCCGGCATAGCATGCATGACCCGGAAGTTGTTTCAACAATGATTCCTGCATCCGGGCACCCCATGTGGTTGCCTTCCACAAGAAAAAGTTGCACGTCCAATCCATCTCTGATTGCACCAATGATATTTCTTCCATCCATCGATCCCGTAGTGCCTTTGCCCGAAGCCAATGAACTCGGTAAACTTGGGATGGGTCCTGTCAGCTCACCACGGAATATATCAAGCATGCCCGAACTCACATTCCTCATTCCACGAATTTTCTGGACCCTCCATGTCGACTTCCACTGACCAGAACCAAGCGAGGGACTCATTTCGCTGACCTCGGGCATTTGGATCGCCGATGGCAGTGCTGATTTTGAGCTGCTCGCGAAGCAGGGGTTTGTATTTCTGAAGCTGGTCTGGCCCCGGCTCAAGTTGTATCATTTGCTTCCTGGTTTTTGTATATATACTGGCATGTAGGGATACTGCCTGCTGCACTGATGTCACCTGGGACCACGCTCGAGTTTTTAGGGCTTGAGATTTGGCTTGCCTAACTGTTGTTTGGAACAGGATAGCCTTGTTGCACAAGTGAATGCGGAGATTGTGCAGGGCATCATTGGCCTGCCCTTCACGAAGCGACATCTCCAACGGAATCAGATCCTCTGCCATACAGCGTCTGCAATGTTCAACCCCGAGGTTTGATGGCAATGGAATTATGGTGAGCTCAGGGGAGTTTGTCCATGCATCAGATGTCTCGGTGAAATCCGCCGGGTCATCATCGATATTGTCAAGAATATCTATGTTCAAGTCGTCAGGATCGTCATCTGCATCAAATCCCTCTCCCAGATGCGTAAGAGCAGACCGAGTGAATTCATCTATCTGGCCTTGAATACGATCGCGTTGCCGGGCGATATCTAATCTCTGTGTCTCCGTCGATCGTCTTCCAATTCTGCGGACCTCGATGAGCAATGCAATTTGAGCCTCTTCAATTGCCAACCCAATGGATATCCATGTTGCCACAGATCTGCGAGAGGGTGCTGCATGACGGGCATTACCCGCTTCTAGTAGTCTAAGCTCGATCTCCTTTTTGCTTGGTGCTAAGTGAAAAAATGAATGCGGAGCTCCACGGAGACAAAGAATGTTAACTTACCCTTCTTGATATTGATTTCATATAAATCCATCGCCGCAGGATCCCTGATTCTCTTGGACTGAGCGACCATCTCGCTGGCTAACCATTGTGTCTTTAAATTGCCGGGTGCAGCTTCATCAAGTCTGTCGAAAGCCTTGCCACTTTCGGCGATGCCATTCTTCGCCAGCTTGTATTTCCGGCAAAGAGTCCTTTTCATGCGGATCATCTTGCAGAAATTGGAATCGTTCATCTGATAATCAAGACATTCCTTTCGGTGCGGGGATGACATTCCCCGAGCGGCAGGGGAAATCAGGTTGAGACGCGCCCATAGGGTCTCCATGATCTCTCCATCAATCCGGCCAATGCCTTCAATAAAATTCGAAGCATATCGGACATAGCAACTGTCCTGATGTCCATGCACATGCCACAACCCGATTCCAGGAATGATGGTCAGTTCCGGTACCATGTCAAGGTATCGGCTTCGATCCACCCGAACACGAAAGTGCTTGTTGTATTGACAATTAATGTCATAGAAAGGTGACAGCCCTGGTAATGCCTTCCATGTTGTGCTGGCAGCCTCACAAATGGCGTAGTCCATGTTCATTTGTCTGCAAATGATGCATGGTCAACTAGTGAATGTCGATTGGCATGTTTGGCTTGCCTTTCCCCTTTCTGAAAATCAACCATCGAGTGAGGGACAAAGCACCCATGCCGGGCGCAGGCAACTCCCCCGATTCCTGTGGACTCGAGCTTGTGCCGCGCCGCATTTGCTTGATTGACCGCCCGGTGATTGTTGCAGTCGATTTTTCCACCGTGTCAGCAGCCTCCGCAAGATGCATGTTATACCTGTCCTTTCCGACCATGAATCCAAGCCCATCTGAAAGCCAAACTTCATCGAGGGGATTAATGGGATGCAGGTGTTCAGCTTTGAAATTTCCGTCCATCACAAATGACCGGGTGTATTTCCAGCTTGGAGTTCTTATCATCGCCGAGTTCACTTCGGTATTGAACATGACTCACTCATCAAGTGATTCATCCCCTGACAAAGATACATTAATCCCAGGCTGAGGACATGCCGGGCAAAATAATGCAAGATCTCCTGCGTTCGGGATGTCAGAACGATGGCCATAGCCATGCCATTTCATGGTCTTCAACTGCCTCCACTGTCGAGCGACTCTCATGAGCTCTCTGTATCGATCCTTGCCACGGCCTGTGTCAACATCATGTCCTTTAGATGAAGCACAAATAGCATTACCGGAACAAGGTGTGGAAACATGCTCGAGGTCATTCGCCGGAGCTTACTGTAATAGTTCATTGCGGAGGTGCCGCATTCAAGGTTGTCCAATAGAAAATACCAGCACTCCGAAGGTAAACACGGTCTTCGGCCTGTTAAACGATGCAGGGGAAAAATCCATGCCGAAACATTTGAATGTCCGGACTCATGGCATTTGGACAATCGCAGCAGCGAACCTCGAGGCGGTGAACTCCGGATTGTCAACGATGACCATGGTGTTTTCCTTCGGCTGGAACTCAGGTCCCACACAGACGGAAGATCTTCGGGCTCAAGCTGGTCTTCAGGTTCATCTCCTTCGAACAAATCCCACCTATCTGTGAGCACCGGACATTGCTTGCCATCATGCCCGAGGTGTATGGTGAGTCCCACATGAGCGAGACAACTCCGCTCGGAAGAATTGACCATTCCATTGACTGATCCAGTGGAAAGGATTGCAACGATGTTGACTCCTGCAACAGCCCGTGCAATAGAGAGGCTCGCCAAGACAATCTTGACATTTGTAGACCCCATCCTGGTGGCAGATGATGCATCTCCTGTCTTCTGGTGGAGCTTCTCGATCCAGGAGGTGATGCAGATATGATCCTGCCTTGGCAGCCATTGCCTGGTAGTCATTTTGACTCTGCATTTTTTATATTGAGCTATAGTTTTGAATGACACTCCAACATTTAACATGAACTTGCCATGGTTTTGGGAGTTGCAATGGCTCAAATGAGCCTTGGTCTTGCTCGTAGTATTGTCAGGAAAGTCATCCCAAGGAGGTGGTGCCTGAACAGCTGAAGTGTTGGTGATTCTGGGGGAGAGTGAGGCATGGACCTGTAGGCTCGTCGTCTTGTGCTTGCAAGTGGGACCTTGACCCAAATCTTTCTACCCTTGCTGCCCCTTGCTTCTACCCTGTGGGATTTTTGCAATGGGGTGCATCTACCTATCTTCATCTTATTTTATAATGCTAATGTTTGCAGCAAAGCATCTGCTCAGGTGGAATGAATTTTTATTACATTGTGGTGTCATACAGTCCTGCCGACTCATTACAAATTTATGTCCATTTATGGCTTCGGGACCAATATAGCTCAATTAAGCTACTGTTAGGCTTTTGTCCAAAGATCAACTTCTGTCAATTCGTTCATTCTTCCACCTTGCTTATCCTCAGCCCATTCTGCAATTTGATTCACATGGCAAGGACGGGTCATTCCACTCACTTGACTTCCGCAGAAATAGGGCAGTCAACCACAGACACAGAAGCTCACGGAAAACGAAATTTCGGAGTTGAAGAACTACCTTCCTGAGTGGACCGCGGCCAAAAGGGGTGAGAAGCGAGGGGTTTTCACTGCAATTGCCAGGGCAGCCAGGTTGTTTGCTCCTAAAGTCGACCAAGGACAATGGAAAAAGAGGAAGCAGGTGATGCGTCTTCGTTGTGTTGAAAAACTACAATTTTAACATCTTATTCTTCCATCAACTCTCAGATGTATAACACTTGGTTGTTCAACAACAAGAAAAGGAAGGAAAGGAGGACATGATAAAGTATGGAGGAAATGGACGCCTAGGATGGTGGTCTACCAGCAGAAGCGCGAAGAGGTGCTAAAGAGGATTGAGGACGAGTCCGGGGCAAAGCCGGGAGATCCCAGGATGTTCAAACATTATCAGGGGGCTGTGAAGAGAGTCATGGCTGAATTGGACGACGACGAGTGGAGAAGGCAAAAGAAACAGCGGAAGAATGGTCAAACAGCTTTCCTCCTCCGGAGATACAAGCAGAAGTTGCTCGTAGAAGGGACCGGCATATATGGAGCACTTTTCGAAAGAGATGTGGAGGCAATGCGGGATGAGAGTTTTTGTGTTGTCAGCTTGGAAGAATGAACAGGGAGAGGTTCTGTTCGGGATGTAAGTCAATTGTGTCTGTCATCGCCGATCTTGGATCTCAATATATGTGTGCAGGCATGATGATAATGAGGCATTAGGAGATGGGGACAGCTTCATGAAGACTAAGGACTGGGAGGACATTGAGCCAGTATGGCAGGAGTACGCCCAGGAACAGTTCGGTGAGTGTTTGAACTTTGGATGCAAGAATGAATTCGTTGATCATCACAATGATAGGTGCCGGGGCACAGGACGGAGGACGACAGGTCAAGGGAGGTCGCAAAAGAGTCAGAAAACCAGCTTTGGAACTCGACAAGATGGAAATGGGATGCCGTTGCTTCCAGACATCACGGAAACAAAACTTGAGGAGAAGAAAGCCATAGTCAGGGCGTTTCTTACATCGCACTACAGTGAGTCTTTCGTGGCAACATCTGAGCTGTTGCTGAATGCGTGGACACAGGAATATGTTCCGGGAATGACAAGGCTGTCGTGCCATGGAGTGCCCTCATACAAAGTCAGGATGACTTTGTGGCAAGAAGTATCTTCCGGCGGATATTGACCTGAAGGAGCCTTCGAAGTTGCAAACTGGGACACACGGCCTTGCTCAATTTCTGGTATGCTCAGCAGGAAACAGGAAAAGATTCAACATTTCTGTTCAAAGCATGGAAGAACAAGGATGGGGACATGGTACCATCCGTGGTATCCGGCAAGTCGCCATCGCGTCTGACTCGTCAAGTGAGAATGCAGAAGAGTGGAACTCTCGAAGGCCCCGGATCCATCAACCGAAGCCGAGAGTGATACCGACAGTGAAACTCATGACAAGGAGGATGACATTGATGATGACTCGGCTGATGGTCGATCCCCACTGAAGAAACCCAGACAAATAGCACACCCATCTTCAGCACCCAAGGAGACAGAAGTTCCATGTTCAATGCTGGAGCCTCGCCCGGCCAGGCCGGCCAAGGCAGGTGCACTTTTGACATCAGGATGGGCGACCTCCTGGCCGGGATCACTGAGGAAGTGGAAGAGAGGAACGCATCGCCGGAACCAAGGAGTATACAGGGCAAGAAAGCTGTCATTGAACCATCCGCAAGGACCACCCGGAGTAAGTCTCAAAAGCCGGTAGAGAGTACACTTCGAGTAACCAGGGCAAGGGGAAGGAAATATGTACATATACCAAACTGCCCCCATGTTTACCACATTTTCATCATTTGTCACACTTCTTAAAACACAGTGTCCCACTTCCAAAATGTTGAATCCTAAGCACCGAGTTCCGGACTATCCTGATCACCGAGTTCCGGACGACTCCCGATCACCGAGGTCCGGCACCCAAGTATCAATCATTGGTAGTTGGTATTAGAGATTAGGGTTTGTGCATCATCTAAAATACATTGGAACTGTCATTGATATACATGAAAATTCAGTGGTTCACATGATTTAAGTATGTGAATGAAATCCAAATATCACGAAACCCGATCACCGAGTTCCGGATGAATCCCAATCACCGAGCTCCGGACCCGGGAATCAATAATTGGCTGTTGGAATGGGACAATTGGGTGTGTGCATCATCTAAAATCAATTGGAAATGTCATTGTTATACATGAAAAATTCAGTGGTGAACATGATGTAAGTATGTGAATGAATATCCAAATATTTACATATGGGGTTGATCATCACACTTTTCAATGAGGGTATCTAATACAAGCAGCAATTCAGAGCTCATCTGTTTGGCCCTTTGCAACCTCCGGAGGTCCATATCAGCTCTTCTGAGTTTGTCGGATGTGTCAGCCCAAGCCACTCGGAATGGTCGGTCGCCTCAGGAGTTGATGTACGGTAGGCTCCGGAAGATGGCCATGACCTGTTGGTAATGGTCCAGGCGATCCAGAATTGATTCAACTTCAAGAAAATTAGCAGAAAGATACATGATGAACAATTAAATACTCACATTCTGTTTGATCATATGACCCTAGGGGCATGAACTCCCTAAGCATGGCACGCAGGTCTTCATTGCTGAGTTCCGGTATGGGGGACTGACATTTAGGAGGTGTTGCATGTGCTTGGGACATCACATCAACAATAAAAATGAGATTGTATGAGTGAACTCACCTGGAATTGCTATTCCTGGGATAGCCGGAGCATCAGTCTCAACATCAGCACATTCCGGTGCTTCATCACAATCAATAAGATCATCATCAGGCCCTAGGTACAAGTCCGGATCGTTGAACAAAGGCAGTTCCTCAGGCTGAGCCGGGCATAAATGATCTGGATGGATTGAATGAACATCCAAGTTGGACTATCTAAATGTGAAGTGAGAAACCTACCAGAAACTGCATCCAAGACATCCGGAACACCTGATGACCCAGAATCATAGTCGATCTCATCATCCGGCCCAAGGTATACATCTTCACTTGGATCTAATAAATGTCCAGTCAATTGTAAGATATACTCAAAGCAACACATACCTGATGAAATCCGGGACTCAGTCTCATCATCCGGCCCAAGGTATACATCATCAGTGCATCTGGTCCATCTCCGGGTCAATTGAGAGCTGTACTGAAAGCACAACATACCTAGTGAAATCCGGGACTCGGTTGAGTCATCCACATCCATTTGAGTTGTATTCAGTGACCGGAGGTTCATAAAATCTGACTGCTGGTTGAGATCTCATGATGTCTGATCAACTGATCAAACTGATTGATAACTGATAACTTCGAAGTTCAACACATGGCTGGCAACGGCCGAAAGTTGAACCACGACCAAACAAAGACAAACAATCAACGCTTATCAAGATTGTCCTTCAATTGTCTGGTTTCTTTTGAAACTTCATCCAAGTGATCACAGATTTCAAACTTATCTCAAGCTTTTCACATTTTCAAGTCAATCCAAATGTCTACTTCAGTTGAAACCTCTTTGGCCAGTCTCAAGGCAACCACTGCTCAGATTGTGGGCATCATCGCCGGGGCTCGGCTCATGCCTGCCGGCACTGGCCAAGCCCACCTTGCTCTGACAGCACAAGTCACTAATCTTGTGGTAAGTACCATTCATGTGTTAATTTTACTTTTGGTTTTTCTCAGATCTGGGTAGGCTGAGATTGTCCGGGAGCATGAGAAAGGGCCTTACATGCCCGGCATCATTGCATCCTGCTCCAAGGAGTTGATGAGAGTCAGGTCCATGACTCCCCGGGTGTGGCCCAACTGGCACAGCATCGGTCATGATGACCCCCGGGTGTTGAAACACTCCTGGCGCAGCAAGATTCGCGCCTGGGAGGCGTTAGGTGACCATTCAGGTGATCTCCCTGTCATGCCTAACCCTTCCATTGGCCCAATCACTGTGGACCTTCCCTCCCCACCTGTCATCGCAGCAATGTCGCTGGTTCTTCCACCCACGCCACCTCCGAGCTCCGGGACAAAGGAAAAGGTAAGGCGGTTGTTGCTGACCCAGAGCCGGAGGTGGAAGGGAGCAGGAAGAGGAAGTCCCCCATGATGTCTGGACACTCTTCCTCACCTCCGAAGTCGGCCAAGAAGGGTCGCAAGCGGGTCAAGGCAACTCGCCATGTCAAGCAGAATGTGCTTGTGGAGTCGGAAGATGATGAAGACACAATTGTTCAGGTATGTTGTCCAGCTCATTGTTTTCATTCTCTCAATTTTCTGTAGCCTATTTCGAGTGGAGTGCCGGCGCTCAACGTTCCCCGGCCTTCCACAATTGGTGTAGGGATGCCTCATTCCCCTCGTTCACCACGTTCCCCAAAGAAGCAATTGTTTGGTCCTGCTTCAGTAAGTAATATTTAGTGTCCGGCACTTGGAAAAATGCTTATGTATCATCAGCTCATTGCCGGCAGTCCACCCAAGGTGATGGTGAGTCATGATCTTTGTCCGGACCTCCCGCCTGTACTTACCCATTGTCAGGCCACCTCCGGCAGTCGTCCGGAGGTTGTGGAGACCCCCCAGGCAATGTCCAGCACTCCGGCTGAGGAACCTGCAGTCATGGATACAGGTGATATTCTCATTCCCGGCCCAGTGAGTACTCTAATGAATTCCAATGAGTCCATCAACTAATGGAACCCACAGAACAACCCCTGCCATTATTGCACCCAGGAGAAGTGGCCCTGCGCCACTCGGTTGGACAGGAGGACCCGTGCCCATGTTTGTCGTGCGTCCGCTGCGCCACCAAGAAGATCAAATGTGTCCCAGCATCCATGGGATCCCGCCAAAACGTATTCGAGGGAAGTCAACCACCCGGCAGGCTCGCTCCAGGACACCTTCCAGAGCTCCCTCCAATGCGCCGGCTGCTTCGCAGTCCAAAGCCCGAACTCGCAGTCCAATCTCGTGGCCCCTCCGGCACTCCAGCTGTCCCTGCTGTTACCACACCCAAGGCACAGTCCCGTGGGCGCAGCAAGACAATCACTGCCCCCAAGACACCTGCACCTGCACCAGCTTGTGAGTCACCCCAATTGTCTATGACCATCTGACCTTATCTTTCACTTAGCTATTCCGTCTTCAAGCGCCCCAGTGCCTCGTCCGGCACTCGATGTGCCCATGCCGGATCTCCATTCCATGGCAATTGCGATTCGGGATGGTGCCGCTCGAATTGCTCTTCTTGAGGCTCGTGTGGCGGAGCAGGATGGTAAGATTGATTCCCTGCAATGCCTCCATGAGGGCCTTCGTCGCAAAGTCATGGACCGGCACCCTTCATTTCCACTTCCCGACTCTCCTGTCAATGCAACCTTTTTGCTTGATCAATCCGTCCCCCTGGCCATCTCACCCTCCCATCTGCACTTGCTCCCCTCATTGACTTGGATATGGCAGGAATGGAGCCTCCATCTCCGAAAGTCCAGCCTGCATCTATCATTGAGGGTCTCATATTTGAGCTGAGCCAGATTCAGCCTGAGGGTCCACAAACGTCCGGCGAACTTGTGGACCCAGATGATCCGGGCAACCTTGTCCCAGAATATGATTCGATGATATGGATGTTGAGGTGAAGGTTGAACCCTCTGCTGATGAGGGTGAAATGGCTACATAATTGTAGGTTCATAGATGTATATACAATGTTTGAATGAATGTCAGTGCTGGATGCCAAGTCCTGACATCCGGAACTGGACAATGGAGATTCACAATTGATATTTCGCGACTTCCGGATATCCAGCTACCTGAAACACAACACACAATTTAAACAATTTGAAACATCTCTGTCGAGTTACCTTGTGCCGGGTGCCGGGTCACATTGTGAAACACATCATTCCATATATCTGAAGTGCCGAACCCTGGACCCCAGGACCCTGGAGTTGGGACTCATCACCATGTGACAGATATCGATCCACATATTTGATGTGCTGAACCCCGAACTCCGGCACTCGGGAGTTAGAACAATATGAGGCAATACAAAGATATTGATTTACACATGTTCAGTGCCGAACCCCGAACTCCGGCACCCGGCACTCGGGACTGGGCCGTGGAACTTATAACAATGTGAAAGATGTCGATGCACATTTTCTATCACTGACCCCTGAACCCCGGCACCCGGGAGTGAGAAACATGTGAGGCAATACCAAGATATTGATTTACACGTTGGGAGTGCCGAACCCCGAACTCTGGCACCCGGCAGTTGGGAATCTGGACTCGGGACTCATAACCATGTGAAAGATATTGATCCACATATTTAACCACCCAACCCCGAACCCCAGCACCCAGGAGTGAGAACATTGTGAGTCAATACAAAGATATCGATGTACACATGTTGAATGCCGAACCCCGAACTCCGGCACCCGGCACTCGGGACTCGGGACGTGGTACTCATAACACTGAGACAGATATCGATCCATATATTTTCACACCGAGCCCCGAACCCCGCCACCCGTGAGTTAGAACAATGTGAGTCAATACAAAGTTGAGTCCTGAATCACGATCACCGAGTGCTGGGTTATCATGTGAGGCAATACCATGATATTGATTTACACAAGTTGAGTGCCGAACCCCGAGCTCCGGCACCCGGGAGTGAGCACAATGTGAGGCAACACCATGATATTTATTTACACAAGTTGAGTGCCGAACACCGAGTGCCAGGTGCCGGAGCTCGGGGTTCGGCACTCAACTTGTGTAAATCAATATCATGGTATTGCCTCACATTGTGCTAGCTCCCGGGTGCCGGAGCTCGGGGTTCGGCACTCCACATGTGTAAATCAATATTATGGTATTGCCTCACATTGTGCTAACTCCCGGGTGCCGGAGCTCGGGGTTCGGCAGTCAACATGTGTAAATCAATATTATGGTATTGCCTCACATTGTGCTAACTCCTGGGTGCCGGAGCTCGGGGTTCGGCAGTCAACATGTGTAAATCAATATTATGGTATTGCCTCACATTGTGCTAGCTCCCGGGTGCCGGAGCTCGGGGTTCGGCACTCAACATGTGTAAATCAATATTCTGGTATTGCCTCACATTATGCTAGCTCCCGGGTGCCGGAGCTCGGGGTTCGGCACTCAACATGTGTAAATCAATATTCTGGTATTGCCTCACATTGTGCTAGCTCCCGGGTGCCGGAGCTCGGGGTTCGGCACTCAACTTGTGTAAATCAAACTCATGGTATTGCCTCACATTGTGCTCGCTCCCAGGTGCCGGAGCTCGGGGTTCGGCACTCAACATGTGCAAATCAATATTATGGTATTGCCTCACATTGTGCTAACTCCCGGGTGCCGGAGCTCAGGGTTCGGCAGTCAAAACAATGTGAAAGTCCTCGATCCACATATTGTATGTGCCGAACCCCGAACTCCGGCACCCGGCACTCGGGACTCGGGACTTCCGAGCTCCGGCACCCGGCACCCGGCACTCGGCACTCGGCACTCGGGACTTGGTACTCATAATGTGAAAGATCTTGAGCAACATATTGTCAGTGCTGATCCCTGAACCCCGGCACCCAGCACTCGCCACTCGGGACTCAGAACAATGTGAGGCAATAGACACCTATTGATCCACACATTCTAAGTGCCGAACTCCAAACTCCACAATCTGGTAGTCTACTATTTAGGGGTTCGCAGTTCGGTACTCTGGCTTTTGCACTTGAGACCGAAAACAGTGTGAGGCAATAAAATGACTTTGATCTACACATTTTTGGTAGATATCTTTTTCATCTCAAATCTTGAATCTCGAGTGCCGAACCCCAAATCCCGAAATGTGGTAGTCTACAATTTCGGGGTTCGGTCCTCGGGACTCAGACACATGTCAGGCAACAACAAAACTTTGATCCACACATTTTTGGTAGATGTCTGTTTTGTCTCAAATCTCGAGTTTCTAGTTTCTAGTTTCGGTACTCTGCACCTGCACCCGGCACTCGGCACTAGATGACTCCACACATGGACTTTAAATCTTTCACCTTGTGTGTTGTGTTTCGGGTGTCCGGGTATCTGGAATTCAGGAAATCTCTAGTTTGAATCTCCAGTTTTGAGTTCCTGGATTCGGGACTTGGTACCCGGCACTCGGCACCTCAATTATCGATGAATGTCAGACATGATGAATTCAGGTTTTTGTGCTTCAGGGTTTAGATTTTGGTGGTTGATGGTAGGTATATGCACTCATAGGGTGCATGTATCCTATGTGTTTGATTCTCTGGTGGCTACATCAGCTGTACGTCTTTATGATACATATCTAGGCCCACCCGTATATGTAATATATTTTACCTCGGCCCACCCGTCTATGTAAAATTCCCCCACATCGGCCCACCCGTCTATGCAATAAATATTGTACTGCACCCTCGGCCCACCCGTATATGTAATATTCTCTCACCTTGGCCCACCTGTATATGTAATATTCTCTCACCTCGGCCCACCCGTATATGTAATATTCTCTTACCTCGGCCCACCCGTCTATGCAATAATATTTGCCTTGCATCTCTCTTCAGCCCAGCTGTCTATAATATCCTACTCTACATACTACCCAGATGAGCCCACCCATCTCTGTCGGGGATTATATCCCCCTGGCCCATCCGTCAACATTAGAAATCATGTTTCCCTCGGCCCACCCGTCTCTCCCGAAAATATAAGTCTCCCGGCCCACCCGTCTCCATCGGAAATAATATTCCCCCCGGCCCATCCGTCAACATCGAGGATATACATAACCTCGGCCCATCATCCGCTGGCCCGTCTTTGACGGGATATTATGTGGGTCGGGTGACCCGTATAGTACGGAGTTTGTCACTGAAGGGGCTCTAATCTTGGCAGGGGCGTAATTCTCCACTCTTTTTTCCTACAAAGAAGAAACCACTGGCTTGGGGTGATTTCGATTCTGAGATAAAACCTTTCGCAACGTTTTCATCAATAAATTAAATGTTTTGACGGCAGCGCGTTCTTTTTCCGATAGTGGGTAGACCTTAGACGTACGAGGAGTAAAACCGGTTTAGTATCGATCCGATGATCTATACCAGGGCGTTCGGGGGGTAGTTTGTTCAATCTGTCTTTAGCAAAGACGTCTGCGAAGTTGTGCAAATAATGCGGGACTAATTCTTCGAAGGGCTTCTTTTTCTTTTCCTTCTCATCCGTGGCGAATTCCTGAGCTTTGTTACTATATTTCGGAGGTGGAAGAGGAATCATGGAGTGAATGGAGGATTGCTCGAGTTGGGAAGTTCCATCACGTGTTAAGGGTGTATCCATAGATACTTCCTCTATGATCCTCATGCTGGCTCCATCAGTATCGTACTCCACAAGGAATTCTCCATCTCCAAGCTCGTAAGAGGAAATTTCACGTACTTCTGGCGCATGCCAGATGTCGTGCATGGTATCGAATTGGTCATCATCCTCTGTTGGGATCAACGAGGGCACGGGTTCTTCTTTATCAGGGACTTCTTCGATTGAAGCTGAAAGGGTTTTTGGGGGAACAAAGAACTTGGATAGTTTTGGTACGTTGGTGCTTTGCCCTGGGAGTTCTTCTTCCGTTTTTCTCTTCCCATGTTTCTGTTCTTCTATTGGCCATTGTTCAATAGGTTCTTGTCCGACCCGATGCTCAGGTTCAGATTCATTCTTGCGCTTCTCTGCGCGGGGGATCGGTGATACTGGTCTTGGCAGTTGGACACATGGAGTGGGGTCTATAGTACGTGGCATTCATACTTCTGGTTCTGGGTCTTCTGGGGCATTAATAGGAGAAGCGATGAAAGGTTTCGGAAGGCGGGAATGTTGCCATCTAGTGTGATGATTGAAGAGTCGGGGCAACCCATTCTTCTTTCGATCCGTATCTAGATCAATTTCGATCTCATCTGATTTCTCCGTCCGCGGAAGGATAAGTGTTTCAGCGGTCCAATCTATGATTGGGTTCATTGCTCATAACCATGGAATTCCAAGGAGGATTTGATCTCTCCTTCCTAGTTTGGTGATATTGAATTTTCCATACATGGTTCGTTCATCGATTTTGACCACCAGAAGACAGTAGTGTGTGATTGGTCCCCCTTTTATAAGGGTTCCATCTGCCGTTGTAACTCGAAATGGTGTTTTGAGTTTTCGTTGTGTGATTTGATGGAGATTCACAAACTCCTCAGAGATGAATGTTCCTGCTGCTCCTGAATCGATAACAGCGGTGGTGTCGACGGATTTCAAGCGAGTACGCGAGTGAAGGGTGATAGGGACACGAAGTTCTTTTCTTTCACCTACAGCGCGTACAAGTCTTAGTAATACATTGGGAGAAACATATGTCGAGTCTTTGTTTCTCCAGGTTAAAAATCCTCAACAATCCGTCTCACGGTTTCTTCATCTTCTTCGTCTCCTTTGACTTCGGTTTGTCGGAGCGGAGTCTTCTTCTTTCTTTCAGGACAATTATGAAGACAATGTCCTGACTTCTTGCATCCGAAGCATTGCCCTTTCTTCATGCATTCAGATCTCTCCATATCAGAGATTCGATCTATGACCATTGCATTGGAATCACGGTTCGGAATATACCGTGCATTTCCGTAGTTCTTCTTCTTCTGTTGTGGAACATGACGTGTCCTCATGGCTTGAAGCCAATGATGGGCGTTGTCAATAGCAATGCATTGCAACACAACTTCTCTGAATATTTCGGAGACATCTCCTGTATTGAAAAGCTTTGTAAGGATACCCCAATTAAGGCCGTCTTGGAAGAACTGAATCTTCGTTGCATTGTCGGTGATCTGAGCTTTAGCTGCAAGTGCCTCGAAATCAGCGACATAGGTGTGGAGATCTCCAGTTCCTTGTTTGAGATCTCTGAGTCTTGTGAGCGCAGTTCCTTTGGTATCCACTGGTTCGAATGCTTCTTTGAAGCTCTTCATAAAATCCACCATCGTCCCATAACCAACTTTTTGTCCAGAAGTGTCAGTAGATTGGGCGTGTTCAAGGAACTGTTCTTTCCAAGATTTGGCGTTCCTTTCGGTCATAAAGGATGTTATGTAGATGATCTTCTGTTTGTCGGTGGTGTAAAGCTTTTCATTGATGTCAAAGTGCAAATTGCATGACTGGATAAACTCACGAGAGTTATCACGATCTCCATCAAAACCAATCGGTTGACCGATCTTGTATTCAAATTCTTTGGTCGACATGGTTGATGATTCTTCTGATGAGTTATACTTTCTCGATGCCTACACGCGCTGTCTTGCTGTCCGTCAGGGCTTTTCTTCTGTCAGGGGGTTCCTCTTGACAATCTGCTCAGCGTACACGTACGCTAGTCTGCTGATCTAGGCGATCAGGGTTCAGGGTCGAAGACTGGATAGTCGACGATCAAAATAGGACTTTAATCTTTTGTTACGAACTGGGGTGGCGTCACCAGCGACAGTGAAAAGACACAGACGGTCTGCTGGGAAGTTCCTACAATGCCCAAAAGAGGACGAGGTGAAAGTACAAGGAACGCGTTCCAAGTACGATCAAGGGTTCAGCCTCAAAGACAAGTCTAAGAGGTATCCGCGAGAATAGAGACTAAGGCTAAGGAGTGCTTAGACTTAGAGACGATTCAAGACGACTTAGGTTGGAGACCTAAGCGAAGGAGATTCCAGGTAAAACCCAGTAAGATTAAAGTGAAGAATCTACTACAAGTACACCATGCTTAAATAGGTCAATATGTGCGCACGGACCAAGAGAGACGTGAGAATGTAAGTGCGTATCCAAAGAAGGAAGGCAACTATAGTACAGATGCGTTGAGCATATGAGTCAGAGTCAAGTTACGTAATATACAAGGTAAATGAGTAGAAAATGAATAGGGGCACGTACGATTGTAACAAGAAGAAGCAATCGCCTGCCATAACATTGCAATGCAAACAATAGCCAAACGATCCCGAGGAGAGAAGTACATTCCATGGAAGATTGGAGATAAGGTCTGGCTATCTGCCACTAATCTTAGACTTAAACTCCCATTGCAGAAACTTGCGCCGAAGCGATACGGACCTTTCCCGATCATCGATGTCTTATCGCCCATCACATTCACGCTCAAACTCCCTCCACAATGAAAAGTTCATCCTACTTTCCATGCTTCTGTTTTATCATCCTATAGCGAAACAGACGTACACGGCCCGAACTTCCCTGAACCACCACCTGACATCATCGAAGAAGAAGAAGAATACGAAGTAGAAGCAATTCTTTCTCACAAAGGAATCAGCAGTCGCTGATGCTATCTTGTTTCCTGGAAAGGATATTCTTCGGGAGATAACGAGTGGCTCCCAGAAAAGAACTTGAAGAACTCCGCTCGAATCTTGAATGCTTATAAGAAGCAACACTCCCTCTGATTACTCTTCAGTCAATCAAATTGCACAAAGCACTTGATCAACTAACACCGCTCGAAATGTCTTTCCCCACTGCATACATCACCCCCGTCACTATTGCCAACAATGACTCTGACTCCGACGCAGAAAACTATGGAACCCTTGCCACCGAAATCGACAACACCTCCTACATTGAAGCTGCCCTTCTATGCGAAGGACATGCTCTCGAAATTGAAAGAATCCTCACCGAAAGGGGTGCCTTCCCCACTTTACTCCTCGTTAACATCATCCGCACCGCCGCCCTCATTGAAACCACCATCAATGAGACTACAGAAATCACGTATCGCCAGTGCATCCTACGTCTACAAAAATGCATTTGTTCTTATGCTATGCTGTTGCTTCCCTGTTCTTTTAAGAGCGATGTTGAAGAAGCTATTCACATTGTGGCTGAATGTCGAGCAGGTGTTGCTCGACCTCCTGCTCTGCAAAGAGATACAGATCCACTTCCAGTCCCTCCACCCCCTTCTTCATGCATTTATTCTAACCTCGATGCCTTTACTGGCTTATACACTGCTGTCCAAGAAATTGGACAGCTCACCAATGCAGTCGTTGAAACTATCCAGCAATCAGTCGTAGAAACAAGAGTGGCTAGAAATTTAGTTGAAGAAGCTATCACTGATTTACAGCAAACTCAAGCGGATCTTGCTTCTCCACGAACCCCATCCCCATTGAACAACCTACTTCATCACCCCCTGTTATCATATCCCACGACCACCCTGCATGGTTATATGAACCATGCACAGATGAGCAGTGTGAAGCCGCGAAAAGGTTAGGAATCCCTACTGCTGAGTTAGTAGCACTTGGTCCTCGACTTCATGACCTCCATATTCACCTCCCAATGGACCCTGTCTCGCCAGTCTTAGTAAAGGACTTCGGCATAACATCTCCTTCCTCCTCTAACGAACTCCTTGCGGCTGCTGAACGAACAACTACCCCTGATCTCCCAATGTCAGCATACACTCTCACCACCAACCAGCAGGCACAGCTCAGGTGCGACAATGCTTTTGTGTTAAGTCAAATGGCGCAACGAAAGGGAAAGAAGCACACCAGATCCACCAGTCCCAAGCCCATCATCTCACCATTGCCATTACGCAAGTCCACCTCCAATCCTGATGAAAACATGAAATGCCACGTCTGTGGGCTACTTGGGCATCGTCAGAAGAACTGTGCGGAATATCAGTGTAGGGTTTGCAGATATTGGTCGCCTACCCACCTATCTATCTATTGTCCTCAACGAGTCGGGACTCCCCCTTCATGTTAACCTGGAAGGATGAAGGGTTTTACGATGCACTTTGTTCTTGGGAATGACAGCTTGACGATGAACAAACTCGAGCAGTGGAAAGGAGGGATTCTAAACGACATGCTGGTGTGGAAGAGGCTGCATACATGAGGAGTGGGTCATTCCTTGATGAGGACTACGAGTATAGCGACGATCCTGTCTACTATGCTAATCAGGACGAGTAAAGTCGGTGACTTTACATATAAAACAGGGGTAATGTTACAATTGTACGTACCCCTATTCATTTTCTGTCTCATCTATCCCTTGTATATTACGTAACATGACTCTGACTCATATGCTCAATGCATCTGTACTTTAGTTGCCTTCCTTCTTTGGATACACATCTACATTCTCACGTCTCTCTTGGTCCGTGCACACATATTGACCTATTTAAGCATGTTGTATTACACTTGTATACTTCACTTTAATCTTACTGGGTTTTACCTGGAACATCCTTCGCTTAGGTCTCCAACCTAAGTCGTCTTGAATTGTCTCTAAGTCTAAGCACTCCTTAGCCTTAGTCTCTATTCTTGTAGAACCTCTTAGACTTGTCTTTGAGGCCGAACCCTTGATAGTACTCGGAATGCATTCCTTGTACTTTCACCTTGTCCTCTTCTGGACATTGTAGAACTTCCCAGCAGACCATCTGTGTCTTTTCACTGTCGCTGGTGACGCCACCCCAGTTCATAACAACTTACACATCCACCTTTATTGTGATTTTGAGTATGATCTCTCATACACCTCTCACCTTCTCTACTGTTGTGCGATTGCAAATAGCACCAGGCAAGTGTCATTCAACCTGATGAGGGGTATCATTTGGAATCAGAGTAGAAATCATGGTGAATGATGTTTCCTTGGCTGAAGTTACTTCCACAGGAGCATTCTTTGTGAGAATGTAGAGAGAGAATTTCTAGATTCAGATACTGCAGCACACAATGGAAATTGTTAAGATGTGGTGCTCTACAGGAAGTAGTGTACGAAAAAAGCTAAAATAGTAGAGTACAAATGTGAGAAGGTAGATAAGTGGTTGCAAGAAGACTCATCAAAAATTGGTGATGAGTGTTTTAATTAGTAATAATTGAACTTTAACATTGGCTTGGACAATGTTATCTACTGTCGCTGTCTTTAGTCTCTGAAGAAAAGTGAAAAAATTTGAAATTATTAAGGCCACTTGAGCCGTCTCTAGTATCCTGTGTCTAGAAAATTCTCTTACTCAAACCATCATGTCCACACAGCTGACTTGGTATCTTGAGGAACAATGGAGAGTCAAGTGGAAACACTGTCTGACTCACAACTCTGCAGCTCTCACCCTATTGCCTGAAGATGAAATGACTGCTGACACCGCAAGTCTCTGATGCAATTTGACAGATTGAACCAGCCAATGCCCCTTACAGGGGTCACCAAGTTGATCTCCTGAATAAACCAGAGTGGTTCACCTAGTGATGTGGAAGTCTGGTTCAGAACTTCGGTTTGAACCTGAACTTCTGAACCAGTGTAACGAACATATTGGCGCTGGGCTTAAAACCCCATATTTTGACACTCGTCTCACGTCTACAGGAGTTACCACTTGTCCATGGCTGTCTTACCCCTTTAGCAGTACCGGCGGCATCCCACGCTTACCGCACACTGTACCGACTGCCACACCATGTTCCATGTACCCATGTCCTTCCATGTCCTTGCCGCATCCGCATAGCTCCATTTGGTGCGTTATTTGTTTTCTGTTCATTATCACTAATTCCACGGCAAGCCTTATTACATGTTGCCTCGTGCCGCAGCGCCTCGCACTATGTTTACTTATGGCAGTTACTACACTCCAGTGCTACTGATCTCGCCTAGAGTATTCTGAGTACATATGATTTAGGATATAAGCACCGCGTACCCCACATGATAGAGCACCTGATTTTACACCATTGCACGTACTATAGGTCAGGATTACTGTCTAGCTCTGGATCTACCCAGTAGTGGACATAGTCTTTAAAGTTTCCTTATCGCTCGTTAATACATCACGCTCATTCTCCATTACCGCTGGCATACCGCTGGACTTTCGACTGTTACTTTGACTGGACTTCTCACGCACCGCTACTTTACTGCTGAAAGTACCACGGACTACTTTACTGTTTCCTTGCACCACTCACAACCTTACTGCTACCGCTGAGACCACCGCTTGACATTGCTCGCTCGACGCAACTGTTACTGACCTTATCTCAACCACAGAAGCACTGCTACACATGACACTAGTTCCGGCGGTATCATCGCTAACCATGGCAACTTACCGCTGACCACGATGCTTGTTTCGCACATAAGTTAGACTCGAACTTGACCATACTAATAGGCATCCCCCTTTAGGGTCGAACACTCTTGTTCTTACAAGTGAAGCAGACTAGACAGAGCACAAGACTCACATACTAGTTTAGGCAGTGGTTTATCTACAGCCCAGGCTAGGTTGTATCTTTACACCGGACTGTCAGTCCAGTCCGACGTTTGACATGCTCTCAGGACCGAATGTGTCATTACGTTCAGCGTTTGGCTGATGCCTGAAAGTTCCAAACCCATCCAAACCTGTCCGAATGCATTCAAACTGTTCCTACATCTGTATATGATCCACTCGATGTCCTCAGGCTTATTGCTATCCATCTATCCCAAACAATCCTTCAATGCCGTAGGAGTCGGAGAAATGATAGTCGAAGTTCCCAACGGTGTCGACGTGTCGCAGCTTCGTCTCACCGAAGTGCTCTATTCGCCAGAAGTAGGATATACCCTTGTGTCCATTGGTCGTCTTGACGAACTTGGATATTCCACGACTTTTGCCAACGGGACGTGTACCATCCGTGATCCCACTGAAGATGTCGTTGGAAAGATCCCCAAAAGCCAAAGGGGATTGTATCGTGTCATCCACGATGCAGAAAGTGCAAACTCTGCAACAGAAACCATCATGGTTATGGAGCTTCATAGAAGGATGGGACACATCTCACCAGCTGTAGCACGACGCCTGGCTGAAAACGGTATGGTCACAGGAATAAAGGTGGACTTGTCATCCAGCGAATCTACTTTTTGCGAGTCTTGTGTGTATGCAAAGGCGACGAGGAAACCTGTCCTCAAAGAGAAGGAAGGGGAACGTGCTAAAGATTTCGCAGAAGAAATCCACACAGATTTGTGGGGCCCAGCACCCATTCCTACTTTGGGTGGTCGCCGTTATTACATCAGTTTTACGGACGACAAAACCAGACTCACCTATCTGCATCTTCTACGTCAGAAGAGTGAGGCTTTCGGCGCTTACAAAGACTTTGAAGCCTGGTGCAAGACTCAGCGAGGTGCCCACATTAAGGTCTTGCATTCCGACCGAGGAGGCGAATATCTTGGAAAAGAATTCACCCTGCACCTCAAAGCAGCCGGGACCGAACAGAAGCTTACCGTGCACGATACTCCCCAGCACAACGGGGTGGCTGAACGCCTAAATCGCACCTTACTTGAGAAGGTACGAGCTGCATTATATGACAGTGGGCTACCACGTTTCCTTTGGGGAGAAGCCGTTAGACACGCAGTGTGGTTGAAGAACAGAACACCCACTAAGGCTCTAGATGGTGCCACCCCCCTTGAAGTCGCCACTGGCAAGAAGCCAGATTTACGGAACATTCGTCCTTGGGGCTCAAAGGTGTGGGTGCGTGTAGAATCGGGAACGAAGCTCGAGGGGCGTGTTGAGGAAGGCCACTGGGTTGGTATCGATGACACAAGCGCAAATGGGAGCAGAGTCTACTGGCCCGCAAAACGGTCAGTAACTGTTGAACGTAATGTTTACTGGGACCCCTCCGAGGTTACGACGATACCTCGCGAGGGGGAGGAAGAAGATCAGGGACCAAACGCGATGATATCGTCGCAACCACACTCACCTCCCACCATTACCCCACCAGTAACCACTCCCAAAGCTCCAGCCACCATTCCCCATTCTAAGATTCCGGTTCTATCAGCATCACCCGTGCTCGACATGGTCGCCAAGCGAGTCCAAAGGCCTAGCCAGCGCATTCAAGACATCATAGATGCTAAAGCACCCATTCCCAAAGGTATCCGTCTGCCCACAAAAGAAACTATTCCAGAAGAAGCCACATCCAAAGCGGGTACTGCAGCTGAAAAGCTGATGGCGATTCTTGAAGCAGAAGACGACCTTGCCGAACTAGCATTAGCTTTGAGTGAGTTCACGTCTGACGCAGAAGCCCTAGAACCCACCACTCTGGCTGAGGCCAAGCGCCGACCAGACTGGCCCCAATGGGAAGCTGGAATCCGTGAGGAGCTAGCCACGCTGCAGACAGCAGGAACCTAGAAGCTTGTCGATCCACCTCCAGGTGCTAACATTGTAGGCTCCAAGTGGGTCTTCCGCGCTAAAAAGGACGCAGCAGGGAACGTTGTGCGACACAAAGCGCGATTAGTAGCTCAAGGATATTTGCAAGTCCCAGGAGTAGATTACTTCGACACATACGCACCTGTTGCAACTCTCGCATCCATCAGAACCGTTCTCGCACTCGCAGCTTGACTAGACATGGAGATCCATCAGATAGACATCAAGGGCGCTTATCTAAACGGAGAACTTACTGATGAAGAAGTTGTTTACATGCGCCAGCCTCCTGGCTTCGAGTCAAAAGACCATCCGAAGCAAGTATGTCGTCTACAGAAAACGCTATACGGACTAAAGCAAAGCGGACGCCGATGGTATCAAAAGCTGGTCGAGATATTGGTGGAGAATCTTGGCTTCACTCAGTGCGATGTTGACCAAGCAGTCTTTTTCTCACGATCTGGAAGTGAGTTAGTCATCATCGTTGTTCATGTTGACGACTGCACCATTGCCGCATCATCCATTAACGCCATCGCCAAACTCAAAGACAAGATCCGTATGCACATCGAGATTACTGATCTCAGTGAGCTTCACTGGCTGCTCGGTATAGAGGTCTCACGCAACCGCGACTGTCGCACATTATCCTTATCCCAAAAGTCCTACCTTGAATCCATCATCCGCCGCTTCAACTTTCAGGACTTGAAACCCATCTCAAACCCTATGGAACCTGCCACGAAACTCCATTCTGGTCAGTCACCATCAACAGGAGCAGAATACGCAGCAATGCGTCACGTCCCGTATCGCGAAGCTGTTGGATCATTGATGTACACTTCTCTTGGCACCAGACCTGACATATCATATGCAGTAGCAACTGTATCACGCTTCTCAAGCAATCCAGGGCAACCACACTGGGATGCCGTGTGTCGCATCTATCGATACTTGCTTGGAACGACAGATCTGAAGTTGACCTATGGAGGTGTTGAAAGCAAGTTGACAGGGTATGCGGATGCGGATGGTAGCATGGCAGAAGATAGACGCGCTGTGTCGGGGTATGCTTTCCTAATTGATGGAGGAGCCGTTTCCTGGTCATCGAAACGCCAGGAAATCGTGTCGTTGTCCACCACCGAGAGCGAGTATGTCGCGGCAACACACGCCACCAAGGAAGCATTATGGTTGCGCACCTTCATTGGACAGCTTTTCGAACCATTCACCGAACCCATCACCCTCTTTTCAGACAACCAATCGGCAATCGCTTTAACAAAGGATCACCAGTATCATGCTTGCACCAAACATATCGATATCCGTTTCCACTTCATTCGTTGGGTTATCGAAGAAGAAAAGCTTCGCCTCATATTCTGTCCCACTGTCGACATGATTGCCGATACTCTTACCAAGGCGTTGCCGTCACCAAAAGTCAAACATTTCGCGTCCCAGCTTGGACTCCGCGCAGCTTGAGGGGGAGTGTTGGAAATGGACAAGTGCGCTCGCAGCCGAGACGCATCAGTACTCAAGCCTTGTATTCGTTCACAATGTCCAGTGACACGTACGTTTCAATTATGCGATCTTGTTATCTTTCTTTCTTATTGTACTTACAATCTGCTATTGATCTCTTGGGCCAGCGCCATATTTTCCTATTGTATTTGTCTCAGATACGTATTTACTCGCACAAGAGCTCGCGAGGTATTTAGTTGGCTGTTGATTCGGACTACCACCTCAGACGTTTGCTATCACGCCCACCTCCTGAGGTGAGATACTTATGTTTACCTATGTCTGCTTTTACTTACATGATGCAGAGAGTCTGTCTGTTCCAGGTGAATATACTCAGACGTTTGCTATCATGCGCAACGACTGAGAGAGTCTGTCTGTTCCAGACCCGCGTGAATTATATTATCTTTTCATAAAGTCCTTTACCGAAGTCACTGTCTCTAAGAATTGCCTTACTGCTGCACGCACTACCACTCTTTAGCGCTTTCCCGCACTTCACTGCTAGCGCTACCACTTTCTCACACTTCATTGCTACACTACTGCTTGTTTTACCGCAGAAGTTCCCACACTTACCGCAGTTTTACCATTCATGCTACTGCTTGTCTACCGCATTCCCATGCTTACCGCTAGTTTTACCACAAGTTTCCCACGGACCAGAGTATTACCACTAGCATCTCACTGACCATGACGCTTGTTTCACACATAAGTTAGACTCGAACTTGACCATACTAATAGGCATCCCCCTTTAGGGTCGAATGCTCTTGTTCTTACAAGTGAAGCAGACTAGACGGAGCGCAAGACTCACATACTAGTTTAGGCAGTGGTTTATCTACAGCCCAAGCTAGGTTGTATCTTTACAGCGATGTCTGACTTCGTCAGTAATCTACTCAATGTTTCGGTAAGCTCACTGTCCATCATTATTTGGATTACAATCTAATTTATGTCCAGAACCTATCTTCGGGATGCTCATTCAGGTACTTAATTACATGGCAACAAATTGTTCAAGGTGCATCACATTTTGCTAATCTCTTACCACAAATTTTGGTATAAATGATCTACTACAGGTACAATATTCACTCCTCTGGCTGTGAGAATGGCGTGTGCACTTGGATCTGATGGCAAACTCAAAGACGCAAGCGCCATTGATTGGTACAATGACCCAGATGATGACACCCATTTTCCTGCTCTACCTCCACCTCCAGCATCTGCTTTTGTGTCTCATCGCTCAGGTCGAGCTCTCAAACCGACAGAAAAAATCCGTGAAGCTGCCAACACAGCTCCAGCCAAACAATTGGCTCGAGCGCCTCCTCCCAATAATGCCACCTTAGATGAAGTTGAAGTCGATGGAGCAACTGACGATGAAGACAGTCCCGATGTCTTCGAGGCCTTACAATTGTTGAACAGTACTTATTGAAATGGGCATGTTCAGGCTGCAGCAGATGCAGTGGCTCATGTGGAACCTCTAGCCACTGTGACTGCTGATGATCCTGATCTTAGTACTACAGATGCATAGTCTCCATGTAATATCTATAAAGTATGGGAGAAAGGTGGGAATCTGGCTCGCTAGCTCACATGGCTTTCGCTTAGGAACGCTTAGCTCAGCTAAACCTTTATTTGGAAATATCGCGTGGTTTTTTCGAGTGCCGATTCAATACACTGTTCTCCCATTGTATGATTGCGTGATTGCGTGATGCGTGATTTGGTCACGTGTCATGTGACTGCACAGCTGGTGGAATTTGCCATGGGTTGTCTGAAGCTGGGGTAAAACCAAATTATTAGGATGGAGTCAAAGGGAGTGTGAAGCAAAAAGTGAAGCTAAAAAGGAGTGCAAAGGAGTGGAAAGCAAAAAAGGAGGACAAGCCAAAAATGAGTGCAATTGCAGAAGATGGCTGATAGGTAAAAACAGAAGGAACTCACCAGGGGTTGGAAGGAGTGGTGGCACCATCTATAAAGTAAGGGGGGAAAGGTGGGAAGATGCTCACTAGCTCATGTGGCTTTCGCTTGCATCGCTAAAGAACGCTTATTTTGCTTAGCTTGGAATGGAAATTTCTCGCATGGTTTTTTCAAGTGCCAACTCACTGTTGTCCCATTGTATGATTGCGTGATTGCGTGATGCGTGATTGCGTGATGCATGATTGCGTGATGTGGTCACGTGACTGCGCAGCTGGTGGAATTTGCCATGGGTTGGGGGTAAAACCAAATTATTAGGATGGAGCTGAGGCCAGGGAGCCAAAGGGAGTGTGAAGCCAAAAGTGAAGCCAAAAAGGAGTGCAAAGGAGTGGAAAGTGAAAAAGGAGGGCAAGCAAAAAATGAGTGCAATTGCAGAAGATGGCTAATAGGGAAACTCATCAGGGGCTGGAAGGAGTGGTGGCACCATGGTCAAGTTGTCAGGAACAGGTTGATACCTATGACAAGCTACTCCATCAGGCACCAATACCAGGTTGGAAGTTGCCAGCAGGCTGGAAGTGTCCTCCCCCACCCTCAGGAAACATCTTCTGATAGATTTTTCTTAGATTGATTATAATTTTGGCTATCAAAGAATCTGAACTTTGTCATTTGAAAAATCATTTTATTTGTTTCAAAAGCTGCTATGATCATTAGGATGGAGAGATGGGGGACAGAAGAGCATGGGGAGGAGAGAATGAAGGCACGGGAGATGGGAGGCAGGAGATGGGAGATGTGGGAGGTGCAGGAGACAGGAGATGGGAGATGGGAGACAGGAGATGGGAGACAGGAGACAGGAGATGGGAGATGGGAGACGGGAGACAGGAGACAGGAGACAGGAGACAGGAGACGGGAGACAGGAGACGGGAGACAGGAGACGGGAGACGGGAGACGGGAGACGGGAGACGGGAGACGGGAGACGGGAGACGGGAGACGGGAGACGGGAGACGGGAGACGGGAGACGGGAGACGGGAGACGGGAGACGGGAGACGGGAGACGGGAGACGGGAGACACAAGACAGGAGACAGGAGATGGGAGACGGGAGACGGGAGACGGGAGACGGGAGACGGGAGATGGGAGACACAAGAAGGGAGATGGGAGACACAAGACAGGAGACAGGAGACAGGAGATGGGAGATGGGAGACACAAGATGGGAGACACAAGACAGGAGACAAAAGACGAGAGGCACAAGATGGGAAACACAAGACGGGGGACACAAGATGGGAGACACAAGATGGGAGACAGGAGATGGGAGACACAAGATGGGAGACAGGAGATCGGGAGACAGGAGATGGGAGACACAAGATGGGAGACAGCAGACTGGTAAGAGGAAATGAGAGACAGGAGACCAGTAACAGGAGATGGGAGATGGGAGATGGGACACTTGCATGATTTTGTTGTGTGACAACTTAATACTGTTGGTCCCTATTAAAACTTGACACAAAAGATTTATTCAAGTTAATAGTTTGCAGTAAATAATTAAAAAAAATCAAAATCAAATGCAATGACATGAGGATGAGATGGGCAATAAACTCACAAAGATGGTGATGTGGTACTTTTACTTCTCTCAAAATATTGGTTCAAGTTATAATTTATTTCAAGACCTATTATCATTATTAAAGATAATTATTAGGATGAAGCCAAGGCCAGAAAGCCAAAAAGAGTGTGGGCAAAAGAGAATTATTGGGATGAAGCCAAGACCAGGAAGGCAAAAAGAGTGTGAAGCACTCTTTTTGCCTTCCTGTGCCTTGGGCAAACAGAATTATTAGGATGAAGCCTTGGCCAGGGAGCAAAAGGAGTGTGAAGCACTCCTTTTGCTTCCTGTGCTGAAGGCACAACGGGTGGTGGACTCGTATACAATTGACCTAGCCCTAACCTCGTGCTCGATGTCTGGACGTGAACCGGACGTCCTGAACGCGTTCAAGGATGTCCGGTCCAACGTTCAGCTCAGCAGCTGAACCAAACGTGCAGTCACATTCGGCGTTCGCAAAAGTTTCTCTTGAACCAGACTGAACCGGACTTCCACATCACTAGGTTCACCAGTAAAGTGAACTGAAGGTATGTGTGATGAAATTCTGTATCCATTGTTGACAAGTGTGACATTATAACTATAGGTGCCCATTGTGACATATAAAGGACCCAATGCCGAGCCCGATGATCCTTCACCCTGACACCCTTATCTGCTAAAATCACAGAATCGTTTCTGCAGCATCAGGAAATTCACACATTCCTTGACGTGCCCTTATGCGGACTTATTTACACTTAACTGCCTTGGTGAAATTGAATCTACTTGTCCAAAATTTCAATGTGAATGAATTCAGAAAAAAAAAAGTTGAGATATATTAATATACATGTTTTATTGTATTTCGCACTCAAAAAATATAAGATATGCCAGGTGAATGATGTGAGAGAGAGCAAACAAGTTTTGAGATAAGTGAGTTAAGCTGATTAAGCATGTTAAGGAATGTGTGAATTTCCTGATGAGCAATAGGTAAGCTCAGTAAACTAGCAAGTCACCGTATTATATACCTGCAGCAATAGGTAAGCTGCAGTAGTAGTCAGTACTAAGTAATGAATGTGTAAGTAGTGTATGCTCACTTCAGTAGACTAGCAAGTCACTGAGGTGGGTAGAGTAAAGAGCGGCTGTAAGTATGTCCATGCTTATCTAATACTATCGGTAATGTCTGAGGTCCATGTAACGTTTGACTATTCAACAGTTTCTTTCTCGATGCGACTACTAAATACATCGAGGGAGCGTGGTATGCCTTCTTCCAAGGGAACGAGCCATACGACGATGTTCTGAAGGGGATTGAATCTATCCAAGAACTTCTCGAGGAGGTCAGATATCTTGCGGATGGAGATCACTACACTATCGCAGAATCCAGATGCGTGCATCTCAAAGCGCTCAAGATCATAACCGAAATGACATAGGTAGAGCACCTACTCATGTCCTTTACCGAGAAGTTGAATCTGATTAATTGGAAACAGGGAAGTTCCTTGTCGGAATGGGGTACAAGTTAGGCGAGGAGTTAAAAGGACGCAAGTTTGCCAAATTCATGAAATACGCTCAGCAAGGCTAGACTGTCCGAGCTTGAAGCAAACCTATGATGAGGTATGCATATATCTACACGAATTGCGAACGACTAATGACTTACTCTTTACTGCCTTTAGGAGTTTGGAATCACATTCTTCAAGACGAGATTCACTGAGCGCGTACAGTGAAGATATACCTGATAATAGATGGTTAACTTCGTACGAGAACAATCCACTACCACTGGCTTGAATACAACGATGTATACAACTTTACAAAGGATCGTTGATTGCATTTCAATGAACCCTTACGTGGTAGACTATGTCAAATGTTGGGAACCTCGTTTTTTAAAGAGACGCCCGCCTTGATCGCAATTTTGAGTGCGATCTCTCGTACACCTCTCACCTCCTCGACCGTTGCGCCATTGCGAACAGCACCAGGCAAGTGCCATTCAACCTGACGAGGTGTATCATTCGGGATCAGAGCGGAAATCATGGCGAATGACGTCTCCTTGGCTGAAGTCACTTCCATGAAGGCGTACACATACCCGTACCCAAGTTTTATCGTAAAGTGTTCTGTGAGCATCCAAATTGAGGAACTGATTGGAAGAATTATGTCTATGAGGACATACCGAGATCTGGGTATGCGGATCGAAGCATGGGTTGAACTTTCGCTGCTGTATCACCGTATGTTGAATCGAAATACGCCTGACCAGCAGCAGCAACTTCCTCTTTCGATCGAGTAGAGTCGCTACGATACAGCAAGTGAGGAAAAGGGAATCACGATAACTTGCACACTGACCGCAGAGGCTCAGTGTCTCGCAGCTCTTCGGGGGTAGCTTCATATAGCAACACGAGAGCATTGTAAACCTAGAGATAGTGAGCAATTCGTAAGATCACCAGCGTCAACGAGGATGCCATGGCATTAACTTTGAGATAACCAGAGATCAAGCCAGACTTAAAGATCCCATCCCTTATCTTCCGCACGAGCAACCTGCGATCTTCATCTGAGGTGTCAGGGAGTTTGTCGAGATCGTCGAGAGCATAACGGAGTATAGATGGGATGCCTCCGGGACAGTTGCTCGAGCAGAACGCTATACTGGCAGCGAGGAACCAGTCACCATCAACATATTTTGCTGGCGCAGGATACAAAGACTGTAGTTCACTGAGAAACTCAGGAGTCGCGATATCAGCCATATTGCAGTGATACCGAAAAATGGGCCCGAAGGCTATGATTTGTTTACGCTCTAATTATAGAATTTTGAAGCAATTCGTGTCAACCCCCATGTTATACATGCTCAGTTGCGCTCCTGCCCACATGTGATCGTTCCTTTTTCTCCTAATTTGATACTCCTGTTCTTGAACAACCATGGCTTCTGCCCGTTCTTTTCACGGCATTGTCGGTATCCAGAATGCCACTCCTTAGCACGCGTTGGTCCCGAAAAAGAGGTTTTGGAAGATGGATGTGTTTATGCCGATCTCCGTTGATCCAGAAGACAGCATTAGAGATTCCTGTCTCCGTCTTCACCTTTACCGGCCGGAACACCCCCCTCCAGGTTATGTATTTGATGCTATCTGCGATGGCATTCAGTCTCGGCGAAACTGCATGTTCCTCGTTGAGGGTCGACCAGGAGGAGAGAAGAATTTTATGGTGAACGCGCCATCGTCGGCACCGTGCGCATCAGGGCACATTATTCTCATCGTGGGAAGCAGTGCGCCGTGTTGCAACAGCCTATAAACGCGGTCGGACATTATATGCTGGCATTATCAAGAGTACGCGGTCGTAAAGACATTCGAATGCTATTTTCAAGAGAACAAGCGGAAAAGACGACAGTGAATGTGGTATTGTGGTATACAAACATCTCTTATTGTAATTCAGGCTAGAAAATGTCCAAAGGTGCACCTGTATAAGGTAGGTTTAGACTTCCTGACAAACCTTCATCACTTGGTTTAGGCCTACTCGCAGATCTGAACTTGCCTATCTTTAGCATTTCGTGTCAAGAAAGGAACACTTATACTCACAGTGCACTTGGAAGTTGAAAGCTTTGTCTAGGATATTAATTGCCACACTGGTGATGGATGCCGTGGGCCTGACTCGGGTATACTGCGAACTTTTCATTGCAGAGACATCTCCGCTCGGCTTCAGTTCCAGGGAGCACTGCGGTTTCGTCACTTGCTGACATGATCAGATAGTGCACAAATACTGCGCGATGACGGTCCGTAGTGACAAGATCAAATTCGGATTTTAATCAGATCTACAATGCCGGGGCAATTTGGAAATTGGCCACCGTATGTATTGAAAAGACCCCGGTGTCTAGTACAGGATACATGTAGCGTTGGTAGGCGCAATCTCACAAGTGAGCGCCGTGTAACGATGTGATAAGCATATTCGCGAGGATGCATCCACTAAAACCCCCCTTTCTACATTCTGGTAGCACCACTCAAAGATGGCTGCAGTTCAACAGACTTATCCTGGAAGCGAACTCGATGCCCTATTTCCCTCCCCATCTTCCCCACCGAACGTACTTTCCCCTCCGCAGTATCCTGGTGCTTCCCCGGAAGCAGTTGCAGCATTGACGTATGTCTTGAAGGAGAATTATACAAAGTACCACATTTACTTCAACTACCAGCGGTTCCACAAGTGTGTATGCATCTTAACTAATTCGTACCTCATGATACTGACTCGAGCATCCATGAAGCCATCTTACTCATCGCGCGCTGGAAATTTACGCCATGGGCGCGAGTGGATCTCTGATCGAACAATTCTACGAGCAACCAACGCCCAGCCATCGAGCCTCCCGAGGCTGTCACGGAAGAGAACTTCATCGAACATCTAGTGGACGACAAGTGAGTTTAAAATACATGCTTAAAAAGCCCCGCTCAATCAATTATTCGTCAGTTTTCACGCCGCGTACAAAACTTTCTTTGGCAAGGTTTTCAAGGAAAGGGGCCTGAGCGCCACGCTAGAGGAGTATATCTTCTCTAAGAAGTACAACTTCATAGATGGACGAGACGCATCCGCCCAGCCAATGAAGTTGGCGCGCTTCCTTGGAGGTTTGTTCCACGCCTTCATCCATTTATCCACGTAGGGTACGGCGCGGAAATCGGCATCCCCGGCATGGTTGTCGAAGGTGAGCGACGCAGTGACACGTCATCGCAGACAGGTCCTGACAGACATCTTAAGGTTTTGCAATGGCCAGCGTACATGAGCACGAATACTTGCCGATGTATATTTTCGAGCCGAGCGACGCGACTGCGATAGAGGCGGCAACAACTCGCCTTGCCTCGCTTTCCCTCAATACAAAGACATCTACTGCGCACTCTCAGCTCGAACAACTGTCAAGAACTCATGCATTCTCCATTCTTGCCAAGATCAAGCAAGATTCGAAATTCGTTTCGAAGGAAATAAAGAAGCACTTTAAAGATTTTGACGGCCTGATATCTGGGTACGGTGATACTATATGGCGCTCCGCTCAACAATGGACGATCGACCCGTCACAACAAGGGGAGATTGAACGTAAGATGGAAGAATATATTTGGACGAGTACTATCATCTACAGCACTGATGGATGGAACAAAGACAAAAGTTTCACATCAGACTTCTTGTAAGTGGCGTCAATCTGCGTCTATTTTTTGGGCGCTTCAGCATGCATCAAATCTCTTCCCTCCTTCCCTGTTGTCTTACCTGCCGCAAAATTTGCAAGTTCTTTTGCTCCGCGAATACTTTGCATTGACTCTTGGGTGGTGGATCACACGCGGCTTCCCTGAACTGGACATTCAAGGCTTCCTTAGCGCCACTTCACATATTTCGTCAGAGGCCAAGGTCGCTAACCCATTCTTCGACATTGTTCAGTCAGCGATGATCCACCCAAACAATCACATGTTGAAGATTCAGCGAGCCTTTGCGCATTTCTCTTCAATTTATGGCGCACGGCCCAAGGGTTACTTCAAGGATACGGAACTGGAAGGCGCAGAAGCACTGGATAGATCGCTCTTCCTTTTGGCCGCGGGATTGACTGATGAGTATATGAGCGAGGGCACGAGACCCTTCAGCCAAGAAGGGTTTCTTGTGAAGGATTAGGAACGTGCGAAGGATCCGAGACGTATGTATTACAAGCACCGCGCTTTTCAAATCTATCAGATGTGTTGATTGTCTGACATCGAGACACACCGATGTCCATTCGTATGTCATACGGGTCGTGGGCTATCATCTGAATCATTGTTGCAATGAGGAGACGTGCTTGGTTAGTCACGGTTACCCCATATGTTAGGGCCGCCCGGCCCGAACACCCTGACCAGGATCTAGGGACTTAGCTCACACCAAGGAGCACGATGGAATTTACACCATGTCGCCCTCAACCATTCACATTCCAGCAAGCTATCTCCTTTGGCCCTGAAGTTTCTGCTGATGGTATGTAGTCACAATCTCAAAAACGCATATCTAAGCTCATGCAACATTAAACATCAGAAATGAGTCGTCTTCAAAACTCCATCTCTCGTATAAAACGCACGCAAGAAGAACTTCAGGAATATGCAGAAGACACAGACATCGCACAAGCAACAAAAGAAAACAACCAGACGTTGTCAGTACAAGGCAGTCCATGGACTTTGCTACACTCATTCTACACTCATTAAGATCGGGGCACGTACACGCACAGAGCATCGCAAGATGATCATGCTCAAGTTGGCGCTTACTCAGCACGGAGCGTCCAATGCAACTAGCGCTCACTATGACCTTCCTTCTGAACCGAAACCTGAAAGCAGAAATGGTAGGCATGCTGGATTTACTGGTGATAATGGCCTCGAGCCGTTGGACGCGCCTCTTCCGGGAGACAACTCGGGTCTTGGGCATCGGATTCGACTGGGAGGATAAAGAAAAAAGTGGTGTGTATCTGTAGTCCTACATTCTTGCTTATAATCGCCACATTACACACCATCCAATCGATTTATGTGTGGATCAAACAGGATGTTGTAAAAAATTATATTGAAATCAATACATCAAGTGCTAGTCTTGAGCCCTGGTCAAGACTCAATGTGTATATGCAATAGCTCGTGTTCCTCGCTGCGGGGGCTCTCACTTCTAGTATGACTTTCTCCTCGTGCTAATCCTGGTCCTAGTTCTGATATACACGTTGCTCTGATGTCATGCTCAGCTCGTATTGACCCTTGTGCCTCGGATCAGAATAAGAACATGTGAGTATCGCATCACTTTTCTAGTATCACTCGTAGCCCTAGATCACAGTGAAGTCAATGTCACAAAGTAACAATCAACTCACCTCCAGGCTGTAAATGCACACCCCTCAACATTTACTGTTTAATTTCATGCGCTGCCTTCCTCATTTCGCCCAAGCCTCACTCCAGAGATTGGTCGCCTCGTGCGTAGTTGTGCACCACACTTGGGAGTCCCATCCTTGAATAGCATCCAAGTAAGATCCATCGATTGCACGATGGATTTAGTGTAGCACGTGTTTTCTGCCACCACACACCGCTTCTTGCGCCTCAGCAATCCAACTGTCGCAACCACGCCTCGTCAGTGGCAATCATACCCACCACATGCCGCGTCAAACCCCACCAGGCAACCAGCAGTCGGGTCTGGATGCTGATCAACATCACAGTGGGGGAATGTATATCTCAGCATTCCAAATGAATCAGGTCTGGGATGAGATTACAGCGAGAGTAAACTTGAAGTGAGGAAAATATTGCCTGCTCTATTCAACAGGTCTCCGACTTGTGATCGGCAGCGTGACTCTGGCGATAACACTGATGCCGTGATGCCACGATGCCAGTGTCTTCAGATGAGTTATCTGAAATTGTGACTCCTTCGCTGCAGACAAAAGAAGAAATTGCGCTTGTGAAACGTCTACGTGCTTTGAAGGGGATCCAGGGAGGCAGGAAAAGAATAAAATATAAAAAGCATTCTGCTGCATCATGCGACAAACTTGGAAGTCTATTTATCAGTCAAAGATCTATGCATTATTATTTACGGCAACTGCCATGAATGATTCAAATTCGGGTCGGGAAACCTTGCATGTAGTAACACTGTTGTTGTTTCAAACGCATTGCAGTGACTCGATGCCAGGTGCTGTGAGCCCCGTATTGATATTTTTACAAGGCCTGCTTACGCTGGCAACAGTAGACCTTAACCCCACGACTGACTTCATAGCAGGCACAACAGCAGGTAGAAAATTTGCCGTCGTCAACTTGAACGGTCATCGGTTTAATGACTTGAGCTTTCCAGGCATTGTCGGCCTTCTCATCGCCCATCCGTTTGATACAGGTATGTTCGATCGTGGGTTCCGTAGTGCCATGACATTACCTAACTATAGAGCAGTCAAAGTCCGCCTACAAAACCCCGATCTATCCTCAAGATACCATTCAGTATCTCATGCATTCGCGACAATCATCAAGGAGGAGCGTTTCAGTGGTTTGTACAAAGGAATTGCTTCGCCTCTGGTTTTGTTTCCGCACAAATGCTGTGATGCTAGCTTACCCGATGAATAAAGGCAACATGCGCGTTTATGAACGGTCTCGTATTCGCGTCCTACAAGTTTTTCCTTAAGGTGCAAATGGTGGACGGTTCTATTCCTTCGCTCACCGAAGTTGCAATTGCTGGCAGCTGCTGTGGTTTTTCCATGTCGTAAGCGTTCTACAGGCGTAATTGATAGGCAACTAACCAAACGGACGCATCAGTTTTTTTTCTGCACCTATTGAGCTTATTAAAATCAGGCAGCAAAACATGTTAGAGAGCGGACTTGGAAGCGTCTCAGCTAGCAAACTTATATACACTATTCATCGGGAACACGGTCTCAAGGGATTATTCCGTGGTCTCAGCGCTACAGCCCTTCGCGATCTCGGATATGGTGCATACTTCTTAGGGGTAAGTGCCCTCACAACCTATTTATCACGGTTTGACGTCCACCGGGAAGTATGAGGCTACAAGTCGATACCTTACTGCTCCTTCTCCTGGACTTAGTGGTCCCACCTCACTGTCAGACTCAAACCAAGGATCTATACCCTTTGGGTGCTGTTTGTCGGTGGAGGAGTGGCAGGTGTCATTGGTTGGCTCTCGACATTTCCGATGGACGTTGTGAAGACGCGCATGCAGAGTACCGAGCCTACAGAAACTCGAATGATTACGCAGTCGGGAGTGACTACAGGCGATAACCCATATCGTACAATCATATCAACGATCCGGCATACATATCGTATAGATGGGATTGGAGGCTTCTCTCGTGGGTTGAGCCCGACTCTGCTACGGTAGGTTGGTCTGAGTGTGCTGCGTATAAATTCTTATTTGTGATGGTTCTCATCTCAGGGCGATTCCAGTCAACATGGCTACATTTGCAGTATACGAAACTGTTGCAGGCATGCTCTCATCATGACGGTGCTACTATGAACCGCAAACTGCACAGTCAATACCGTGGCAATGATACCGTATGTATGTGTTAATAATGTACATTTGAGAGATTTCCGATCGATATTTGAAATATGAATGGAGTTGTGGATTGTGACATGGCTGTACTGTTGACTGCATAGTTTCGTCCTCGATTATAGCGCTCGAAGTATCCTGAGCACCCAGCAGTGTGTCGATAAGTAGGTGCGTACATGGTGGTAGCGAATTCTCACCTCGCATCTCAGTCCATATTTTTGTACCAAAGTTCCGACTGCCGCCTTTATCGCTTTGTCGGAAGCTTATGCTAGACAACGGCAAGAGTAGTCAATCCAGCAAGTCTCTACATAAGGACAACCCATGCCCATGGAGGTGTTCTAGACACGCGATCCGTTCCTGGCCGAGTAACGATCCTCCCACCACCAAGTACGGGTACGTCCTCCGTACTAGCTACAGGGACATGCTATAATGAGAAATTGACGGAATAGTGGTTAGATTAGCTCCCGCGGACACAAAAGACTGTGTGATGAACTTAGGAGCAAGGTTTGAACTGAATCTACTTGTTTTTTTATATGAAATGTACCCCACGATGTCGTACAAGACAAGGGGTATAGAATGGATGACAGATATATTCCTGAACTCTAACTTACACGCAAATGTTGCCGGTCGACATGCTTCTCAGGAAGGAGGTACGTAGGTCAAGGGTTTTTGTTTAACCCGTGCTTCCCGGAAGACAGCATTACCGGTATTCTGTCAAAAGGCGTCAGTTTCAGCGAGCAGTGCTCGTTAACATACTATTTTCGAAAGGCGCTCCGTCGATTATGGCACAAAGAACCCATTATAAGTGCGCCAATCGGCTATTAATCCTTATAAAATGCTGAACTAGAAGATAGCGCCACATATCATTTTAAAACCAAAACGAAGAATCTTCCATGTCGGACAGCACATTGAAATAGGATGCAAAACCTCCGTAAAATGCGGAAAGGTCGTCTCAATCAGAGTCCAACACGACTCTCTGATGGAACATTTCATTCGAAAGAATGCAAATATGATCTTCGGAAATGGTTTCGGTGAAAGGGGAGATAGTGGGGGGGACAAACCAAGGCAAGCATTGTTGGGATATCCCCACGAAAAAATGACAGCATGTCGAACACTAGGACCTATTATCCAACCGGATTTCCAAGGATCAGAAGGGTTATTGGTCAATATCACTCCACAACTTTTGGTAAACACCACGGCGCACTCACATTCAGCGTTGTCTACTAGTCCGATCACACCATCAAAGATAAGGAAGATGGATCAGATCCAGGTATAACATGTCAGTTTGAATTCATGTGGCACGATACACGATTAAAAAACCGCTACTTGAAACATGAGATAATGAGATTAAGGCTTCTGTTTCCAGAAACCAGACACATGAAAATACGAACACACGCATGGATCAGACAGCACAGTGAATGCTGGTATTAACTTCCTGGACGATGTACAATGCGCACCACGGGCTATTATGGGGGTCGCAGAGTTAAGTAGATAAGTACCACTTGATCATCAAATCGGAGGAGATACAATCCAACCTTATAGCTGCGTTATATACGGACGCATCATTAACCCCACCGATATCCTCTTCTAGCCCGTCTAGCAGTATTACGCTGCAGTACTTGAGATGATTGACCATCCCCTCGATCGCCCCGCTCGTGCTGTGGTCCACCCAAACAGTTGATATCCGATAGTCTTCACTGTGCACTGATGAACAGTAACAAAATAAGCCCGTTGCATTACTTACGTGCAAGAACAATTTGCTACATGACCTTGCAGCCTGCCATCTAGACGGCTACTGGTAACTGAAAGAAAGTGCGGCCTCAGCCTGTATCGTGTCAAGTCGGAATATTTTATTTCCCACGGTCTCCCATTCTCTTCACTCAGACTTTGGAACCCGACTCTGTAGTTCAATCTGTACCACAAATGGCGTCCAGGATCGCGGTCAATGCGCTCAAGGCTTCTGGTCAGTGTTTAGGAATGTCTACCATGCTACGTCAAGCTGAGGTCCTGGTCGATTTCTACAGCTCGGCCACGCGCCCTCCCTAGCTTTGCCCGGGTTGTCAACGCGTACGTTCGACGTCGGTCTTCAAAGAGATATTTACTTAATGATACCTATGCAGGCGCGCAATGAGCTCGAACCCTCCACCTGAGCAGCGCGCAGCAGAAATTCTAAATACCCTTCCTTCATCGCCAAGTCTAATTACCAAGACTGGTTCTGCAATCCTTGGCACTGGTCTTGTTGCAACTGCCATCTCCCAGGAGCTCTATGTTGTGAACGAGGAGACCGTTGTTGCTGCCGGCACTTTCATTCTTCTTGCCTATATCGCCAAGGTACGTTCGTTGTAATTGCGCTTTCAACAATTATTATATACATGTTTTCGTGTAGCTTGTTCGGGAACCATACCGTGACTGGGCAAATGGTCACATTGAACGCATTAAAAACGTTTTGGAAAGCTCACGAGCGGAACACACTCAAGCAGTGAAGGACCGCATCAACTCTGTCGAGCAAATGAAGGATGTCGTTTCATTGACCCAGGGCCTCTTTGCTCTCTCGAAGGTAAGTGACAGTTACTTATTCAATCGATGACCACTTAGTAATTCTGTTCGTGAGTAGGAGACCGCTCAGCTGGAGGCAGATGCATTCGTCCAGAAACAGAAGGTCGCTCTTGCTTCTGAGGTGAAAGCTGTTCTCGACAGTTGGGTTCGTTATGAGCAGCAACAGAAAGAGAGTGAACAGCTTGAGCTCGCCAAGAGCGTGATTGCCAAGGTTATGGCTGACCTCCAGGACGAGAAGGTGCAAAAAGACATCTTGGTTAGTGCAGTCGCAGAGGTTGAGCGTGAGTATCGAACTATTTTTGTCAATTCATCCCTGAGTTCTGAGATTTTTCTCTATGCAGAGCTCGTGAAAAGTAAAGCAATCTAGATGCATACCGGGTGATCAACAGTTGATTGTGGCTAGGTAATTCATGATAGAGTAGCGTAGTTTTTTATACAACTAACTTCTGTCATCCTACGAGTACAATTTCATTTGTGCGGCCATTTCACAAACTGGAACTTTGAAAACGTTCAGCTCGAGATTCAATGGATGCTACGTTTATATAATTTGTGTTCAATATTTCCAATAAGTACCTCAGAGGCCAAACGTAGCCAAATAGGGAACGGCCGTGACGACGCGCCTCAAGGCCTCACGCGTTTCGGCACGTACACTTATAATTCTTTGTGCCAGTACCCGCCAGCTTTTCCTTTCATTCACGACCTTGAACGCAGGGAGGAAACAGCCGACATGGACTCAGACCTCATTAAGCTCGTCAACCGGCTGCAAGACACATTCAGCAACCTTGGTGAGTTCCCAGGAAAGATTATACGATTAGGGTTTGCACTGACACGGTCGAGGGCAGGCGGCGAACTGGACATGCCACAGCTAGTCGTGGTGCGTGCACGTTAATAGTCGTGCTACCGAAACCATTACTCAGAAATTCTTTCGTAGGTCGGCAGCCAGTCTGCGGGCAAATCAAGTGTGCTTGAAAAGTATGTAGTAATCATGGTATCTAAAATATTGTTCATTATACCTTTATTAGCATCGTTGGTCGCGACTTCCTTCCGCGTGGACAGGGCATTGTCACCCGCCGTCCACTTGTCCTCCAACTCATCCACTCCCCTTTACCTGATCCAGCATCACCTGATCCAGCAACACCTTCGTATAAGGAATGGGGTCAATTTTTGCACATCGACAAGCGGTTCACGGATTACAACGAGATACGGAAAGAGATAGAGCAGGAGACGTTCCGAGTTGCTGGACAGAACAAGGGTATCAGCAAATTGCCCATTTCACTAAAAATATACAGCCCTGATGTCCTGGATCTCACACTGGTAGACTTACCTGGTTTGACTAAGGTATGTCGATGCCAGCTTTATGATAGGTGCTCCTGACCTCTGTAGATTCCAGTTGGAGACCAGCCAAGTGATATTGAGAGGCAGATACGCAGCCTTGTTGTCGAGTATATCTCGAAACCTAATAGGTTAGCCATTATTTCTCGGTGTTGTGATACAGCTTTCTTATCGGTCTTTAGCGTCATATTAGCTGTTTCTGCTGCTAATGTTGACCTTGCCAACTCCGACGCATTAAAGCTGGCTCGTTCCGTTGATCCGCAGGGACGTCGAACGATCGGGGTGCTGACAAAGTTGGACTTGATGGACGCAGGTACCAACGCACTCGACATCCTTACGGGACGTGTCTACCCGCTGAAGCTAGGCTTCATTGGGGTTGTGAATCGGAGTCAACAGGACATCAACTCAGAGAAGAGTTTGCCCGACGCTCTAGATTCAGAGGCCGAGTTCTTCCGCAATCATGCCGCATACCGGAACATTGCGCACAAGAATGGCACCAAGTATCTTGCTAGAACCCTGAACCAGGTGCTAATGAATCATATACGCGATAAGCTGCCGGACATGAAAGCTCGGCTCAACACGCTCATGGGGCAAGCACAGCAGGAACTAAACTCTTTTGGTGACGCTGCCATCTACGGGGACAAGAATCAGGTAGGTCATTTATCGAGATACATGAACCATGAACTCAGCACCACACAGCAAGGCGGACTCATCTTACGGCTCATGAATAAATTTGCACATGATTTCGTTGCATCGATAGAAGGTACCAAGGTCGACATTTCAACCAAAGAGCTCTCGGGCGGAGCGCGCATATATTACATCTTCAACGACGTTTTTGGGCACGCACTTGCTTGTATTGATTCGACCTCGAATCTTGATAACCAGGATATCCGAACTGCGATTCGGAACTCGACTGGCCCTCGGCCAAGCCTATTTGTACCGGAGTCTGCTTTCGATCTGCTAGTAAAACCGCAGATTAAGTTACTGGAGTCGCCTAGTCTTAGATGTGTAGAGTTGGTGTACGAAGAGCTTGTCAAAATCTGCCACAATTGTACAAGCGCAGTGAGTCATCATCATTATCCAACCTCGGTTCACCTATTCAAACTTCATATCAGGAGTTAGAACGATTCCCCCGCCTTCACGCCCAGCTAATTGATTGTGTGTCAGAACTTTTGAGAGAACGACTCGGACCCACATCAGAGTATGCACAGAGCCTGATCGAGATACAAGCCGCATACATCAACACCAACCACCCTGCATTCATATCAGGCTCCGCAGCCGCCGCACAAGCTGCGACTTCTCCCGCTCCCAAACCTGCGCAACCGTCACGCGTATGCACCACTTTCTGATCTCGTTTCATTCCGATGGTCTAAATATATATTTTGCTGTTAGCCCCAAAGTAACGAGCCGATAAATGGCGTACCCGCACTAGAAGACGAGGATGAGTCGTCAGCCGACGAGCCTGTGGGAGCAAACGGAGTCCTTTCTCGGGACGCACGTTCTGTGTCATCCACTGTGCATGACCGCACGCGAGTTACAGGCTCACCAGCACCAACTGCGAAAGCATCATCGTCCAAGCCGCATCCTACTCAGGGTCCCCGCCACTCCTCTGCGCATTCCCAAGTAGCACAACCAGGAGCACCAGGAACTTCTCCACATTCTGCAAGAGAGACGTTCCTGAACTATTTCTTCGGGCAGAATGGCCCAGGGCCAATCGCGGGATCAACCGTGGATAGATCACATGCTGGTCCAGCGCCAATACCCACAGGAAGGGACATTTCAAATGCGGAGACCACAGGTCCCACCGGTCTTATGGCCGGCAAGCGGACGCTTGATGGTAACAACGCCGCATTTGATATGAAGAGCCTAGGGAAGCATATCGAAGCCGTAAGTGTATTGTCCACTAGTACAGATAATTCTTGTATGAGGATTGATGACACGGTTTTAGATATCATCTTCTGAACCTGGCTCCCAGATCACTCTGCGAGAGGAGATGGAGACGTCATTGATAAGATCTTTGATTGCATCATACTTCTCGATTGTCCGCCAGAGCATACAGGATTTGGTACCAAAGGCTATCATGCACTTCCTGGTCAACTACACCTCGCAGCAAGTGCAGAACCGATTGGTTGCATCTCTATACAAGCCTGAGCTTTTTGCGGATTTGCTGAACGAGGACGAGGCATTGGTAGCGGAGCGGACAAGGGTAAAAGCGTTGTTGGATGCATACAAAGAAGCCTTCAAAACACTTTCAGAAGTCAATTTGAAGCCCATATAACCAGGTTTGCCTTACTAGCCTTAGTTAGACTTCTTCGGGTATACTGAGATACTATCATGTATGATTGGCACTGCGCTAGCTAAGAGATCAACCATAGCAAAACTAGCACGTCACGTACACATGTGCACCCGGATATTGGATTGCGTAAATATTGCGAGACCTAAACTGTACCAACAAGCCTGAAAGCAATCGTCACAAGATGCAAAATAGCAGTGTGCAGCGGAACCCCCCCGGATTCTAACCAGAAGGCAATGTCTCAACAATTATTCGGTTCATGGGTCAGCCTTCACGGCGACCCATTTTTCCTTAGAGTGATTACTATCTTTGACAGCGGAATCACCAGATCCCGCACTATTGGCGGCCTTGTCGGGTTCTTCCTCGGAGGTTATGCTTTCCTCAGTGTCTGCCTCAATACCGCCATTGCTGCTGTCCGACTCAGAGCTGGATGATTCACCGGTGCTCAAGACAGCGACTGGTTCAGTCGTAGTCAAAGAAGTGGTGCTGCTGGAGGCACCTTCCAACTTCATGGCAGCCTCGGCCCGGTGAGCTTTTTTGGTTTTCGCACGCTCTTTCCTCTCGGTCTTCTCTTTGGCATCCTTTTCTTCTTGCTGTAAAATTTGTCTCACCATCAGGACGCGCATAACCTAGTAGAGAAAACGTTACCTCTTTTGTGGCCTTCTCTTCTTTCTGAATAGATCTGTGAGTGACATCATCCAACGGAACGGAACTAAGCACGATACCTCCTTGCGTTCCTTTTCCTCGTTCTATTTCATGGTTAGATATTGCAACAGAACCAATCGAAACACAGGAACTTGCCTCTTTCTTCTCTTTCGCCTCGCGCTTGAAATAAATTCAGCATAAGTCACGCAGATATTATACCATACGTACTTCCGCCTTCTCCTTCTTGAGCTTCTCCCGTGTCTCGCGCTCCTCAACGACCCTGTAAGGTAATCAAGTTTGTGATCCGCTTCTCAGGGTACGTATACGTACCACTGTGCAACTTCGTCAACGCATTCGCGTGGGCGAACCTTGTTCTTGAGCAAGTAACCTTGAAGCGCGGCAACCTGAAGCGGCGTTAGCGGCAAATACGCCATCGGTTCCGAAAACTTACGCTTAGCTCATTCTCGGGGATAGAATCTGCGAAACGCTTAGCAAGCTCAGAAATTTCAGTCTCATCAAGCACAGGAATAGTGTGACTGGGCGCCTTGCGCTTTGGCAGGGGGAGGTTTTTCTGCGAAGTGTCAACATCCTCGGACGACTCTTCAGATGGAGTTGTGATTGTGGCACCAGCTGGCTTGGAGGGAAAGAAACACTTGAAAATGCCCTCGGCTTGCCATTTTGTCGCATGTGTGAAATTCACCCAAACATCCATACGGCCTGGGCGACTAAGGGCTGGATCAAGGCGCTCAATATGGTTAGTCGTAGCAAAAAGAAGTCTGTGACAAAGCATAGCATATCAGTGGCGACGTTTTGGAGGCGAGTCATAGCGACATACCGGCCTTCTGCAGCGGCAACCCCATCGAGGCTGTTCAAAAGTCCACTCAAGCTCAATGTTGATCCGTCGTTAGTCTCAGTGGTAGTGATATTAGTGTTAGATGCTGTAGGGGCACCAGTTGATGATGCATCACGACTGACGGAGCGCGTGAACGCGGCATCCAGATCTTCAAGAAGCAAAATACATCTGTTATGAGAATAATATGAATACCGGGAAATGACCGTGAATAACGGACAACCTTACCTGGATGGTACATGACCCATCAATGTTGTCAGTGTATTATCACTCATCCTGAATTTGACAAAACGTTATTAGTCGATTACTTAGTGGCTCAATCCACTTACCCCTTTGATGACAAGCTGACAACGTAGATATCCAAACCTAATTCACCCGCCAACGAATGTATCAATGAAGTCTTGCCACTATGACCAACGATGCGTGAGTATCGGTGGTAACTAGAGCATATTAATCACACGAACCTTCCAGGAACACCGTGCAACAGATATCCACGGCGGAATGGTATACCTGCATGTCATCAGATCTGATCTCAACGTTGCGCCATCTCACACACCTCTTTCAGCATACCTGAAAAAAAAGTAATTAATGTTCTGATGAAAATTTAATTCTAGAACCTCACTCACCAATCCTCAGAACAGAGGAAGTCTTTGCAATCAGCCAAGAGCATATCTTTGACGCCTGGTTGCAAAACAATAGAACTCATAGGGCGCTTCTGACGAGCTCCATTCCAACGCCAACACCCATAGGTCCTTGAAATGGAATGAGATACATGTGTACCTCAATGTGAAATCTAGACTCACGTATCGGCCATAAAAATATGGACGCGATGTTCGGCATCTTTCTCATACTCGCGCTTCGCCTCGAGGACGAGTTTCTTCAAGATGTCATTGTTGCGAGCAATTACACTGCAGGGGGATAAGCATGTTGACAGAACACTAATAAGAGAGGAACTGGCCTAATTTTCAGAGCCGAACCATGACCGTAGTCCGGGTAGCGCTTGGTCCTAGTTATCTATCAAAATATGTTAGTGTTCCGAGGACATTACCGAATAGTAATGGCATACCCGAAGCCAATGACCACGGTAATAAATGGTGTGAGTCGTATCTAGTAAAACATTCAACCACGTGAAACTTAAGTGCGGCGGTAATAACTTGCCTATACTTGGCATGAACGCTACCTTGCGTTTACGACGTCCGTGTACGAGAGCATCCTCATCATCGTCTTCGTCTTCCTCGTCTAGGTCACCCGTCGTTGACTGAGTAATACCATTGCGGCCAACAGTCCTGGTGGTAATTTCAAATTCACGACTGCGTCCCCAGGCCGGTTGCTGCACTCAGCGTCAACGCCATTCACAGTTAGTCATGTTCAAATTGAAATCTACCTTCGAAAGCCAGTGCATGAGCCTGCAAGCAAAGGTAAGAACTTGATCACGATTTTAATACATGGAATTTACCAGTCATATGGATAGTCTTCTTGGCTAAAGTGTGCCGTCAAGAAGAAGGCTGTAAATGTGAACATTAGCTACTGGCATTGCGCAAACTCTGAAGCATTCCGTACAGTCAAGGAAAGTATGCCATGCTCCCGCTGAGGCTCTCCTGGCCGTCTCGACAGTCCCGCCGATGACAACCAGTTTCTATGATGAAAACTTTGCATTAGTGCAATTCTAACACCTGAACGAACGCAGCGCACAAGAGTGTCTTGTATTGCGTTAGCACTGCCTACCCCCAGTGGGGACAACATACTCTTGAGTGCATCCATCTAAAATGAGGGTATTAGAAAAGGTAGGGGAAGGCACAGTTCTTCCCGCTACGGACGGCCTTTTAAAGGTATTTAACGGCGCCTCGTGCAGGGTAACAGACAATGATGACGGGACTAAATATTTCGGTACGCTTCCCCGATTGAAAGCGAGTAATATGCGTGCGATCTGGGCAGCGGACAACCAAAAAAGGGCGCCCATAAGATAAGCACACAAATTTTTTGTAAACTGGTACTACATCCCCATCACAACCTCGATGAATTCACGTTCAAATGTGTGCACCTTACGTCTCATCTACTGAGGTATCCTTTCGAGGTGATTCTAGCTAGGATAACTAAAACTGCGGTGTTTACCATAGGCCCTGCGATTCGTAGCGGAGCAATTAGAGACCTTCGCTTATTATGGTCTGGCGATACTCAGGTACTTGTGATTGTCCCATGCTTTTCGCGTGGAAACATATCATTAGCTTTCCGACTTCTCTAAGTTCCTTGTAAGCTCAATGTGGTGCTTACAGCTATACATAAAGCTCTTTTTTGCCTTTCTCTGATCACAAAAGAGCAGCATACGAACCGAACAACTTCTTATGCTACCCGGGGTTTCGTAATTGAATCCAAGCTAACCGAAGAGTAATACAGTGCCACTCGCAATCACTTTTAATTCATCGCACGGGCAAACGGAAGTATTGGCCTTAGCAACGACAAACCTATGACCTCTCGTCCACAAGTTTCACAGGGACACCCCCCTGAGTGGAAGGTAGCGTAATATGAAATGAAATCCATCTTTGCGCCCCTAGAATTAATTGCAGCTCCGAGTTTCGAAGACGTCGAATCCTGACGAGACCTAGGATACAAGAGCAAAGTTTCCACGAAAGGTATCACCACCATTAAAGTTATCCTCTGATATGTCCGCCGCCACATACTTGATGGTGGGCTTCACCTATGGGCAAAGGGTGCGCTCAGTAAAACTCCAAGTCTGCGCCGGAATGTCGGAAATGACCACACCCAAGTCCGGAGCATGGTGGACTGGAAAATACAGTCATAAAGAGTAAAAAGAATGCCACTATCTTTATCAGCTGCGGCCCTAAACTTGCGCAAATCCTCCTCTGGCGTTCACTCGCGACCGCATTTCTTTCCATGCCTGGTGGGTCAAGGATTCACGAACGGATTTGACCAATCATTCTGAAAGTATGGTCTAGACTAATGGCCCAAAACTATCTATCACAAGATCGTCTCCGTTTTGAAATCTAAAGTTTACGATCTCAATGAATGCAACAGGTAACCCTACTACCTCAGCAAGACGCTCCACTCAAACGAGGGAGTCATATTCCCATCGCCACCGCATAGGTGACACAGTTTTCTGGAGCCTAATTCCTGAATGTACCAGACACCAAAAGTTCCCAGCCCCTGTCAGAACTCCACACCATGCACCAAGGCACGTTGACATACGCAAATTGGGAGCTCTTCTAGGTCCGGTAATATCGAGTCGTGCACGGTAAGAATAACATAGACGTGTTGGCATGGATGCATTGTACATTAGGACAATCCCTCGAACCAACTATCTGGCTCATTCGTCATCGTGAACAATGGCCTAGAATTTCGAAGTACAAGTATTCTGGATTATCCAATAGAGCTGTGTGTAACAAACCTTACATGAGCACGACCACTAGAAATCAAGTGAACCGTTAGCTGCTCAACAAAATAAGCAAAATTAATTCGCATCTTGCGCTTACAACATATCCACAAATGATGACATGAAAATGCATGCATGAAGTTCACTAAGGTCGGAAGCTCGTCGCCTGTAAAGCTGCCACATCAATAGCTCCAAAGCTAATGGCAAATAAGCCTGACGTCTTGGAGTAGGCAGCCATATTACGCACTTACTTCAACAAGAAAGATAGCGATGACATTTCCGCGGCCATCGCTCGAGAGACTGATAACATGGGTGTGGAAAAAAAATACAACCGACTGCTGTGTACGTGGGCGCAACGATATAACGAAGGTTCCTGGGCGGACCGAGCACCCAGCGGAAATGAAGAGGCAGACTTTCCGGAGGGCCATGTTCAAGTCCACTGCTTACCAAACGTATGGACCTCGTACTCCGATGGCAGCCGGATGGAGATGAAAAGGGCCACACGAACTTGGGAAATTCAAAACAAGAGAACTGTCGGTGGCGTAAATTTCAAAAGTTACAAGCTCAGCAACTGACCTCAAGCTCCCAATCAATCCCAGGTGTTAGGTATCCCGCCAAGCGTTTCAAATTGCAACCATTTCAGCTCACCTACGCGGTAATGAGTTCCGTAGAAGGCTATGCATTAAACAAATTGGTGGTATCTTCTATGCCACTTAAACCTAGGTAAGATCTAGATGATGCTGGACATCGCCAGCTATTGCATATGCAAAGGGTTCCAGTTTATTTAAGACCAGTACTACAAGCAGCTGAGCCATAAAATACACGAGGACTCACTTAATCTCTGCGAAGTAATTCTCCCATCTCCAAATCGTCGGCTTCGTCCCTCGGAGGAGAAATAATCAATCCTTCGGCCATCTCTCTCTTGACACAGAGTTGCTCCGCAATTATTACTGTTGTTGCTGACCATGCGAAAATGACGAGCCAGAAGAACAAAGAGGTGGGTATTGAAGCTGAGTAATAAGTCGTGAGTACGAGGTGACTGAAGGCGAGCGTGAGCGCGAAATCCAAGATCAAGCGCGGTCGTCGAATGAGAATACATAAATAGTATATGCTGAGTGTGGTTAGTTCATTGTAAGCGTCCGGACTGTCCAACACATACTCTGCAAAGGATGCAATCATCCATGAGAATGCTATTACCCAACCCCGCATAGGGTCCGTCCGTCCGTCCCACCTGCCTTCCTCCCACCCGGAACCAAGTTGTTTACCGCCGCTCCAGGCACCATAGTAAGCGTCCCACCTATCTTCGCCCTGCATTCCACGCACTGTTGGACGACCAGCCATTTCTCGCCAATCCATAATCATCCCTGGTGCAGTCCTCACTCTCAACTCTAGCTTATGACTCGGCGGTTACGAGACGCACCGACATTTGTTGCCCCTCCCTCGAAGACGAGTGCGCCTGCATCTGCAAAGATGGATAATAATGGGGGGACGAGAACAGAGAGTGTTAGATAATGGAGAGTTTGCATTGAAATAATCTGAGGTGGACGCAAATGGTTTAGGCCAATGCAGACAGAACATAACAAAGCAGAACATGCCTGAGATATAAGGAGGATTGGGTCCCAGCTAGCATTCGATGCCCGAGATGACGCTGCCATCATGACTACAGTACTGAACCAGCTTTCGAGTTTGAGGCGGCTCCTTGAAGTCGACCTGTAGTACAAACGTAAATGAACGAGGTGCTTATGTAATTGACAGAGTGCTTAGCGCTTAGTACTTAGGCATCGGGCATTGGTTCGGTCGTACGACTACTTACATTGTGACAAGAGAACTCGTAGTTATTTCCTGCCACGAAGACTCTGTTTTGGCGTGCAGCAATGTCTTACGAACATGTTGATGGAGGTGATGAGGAAGACTTCGAAGACAATGATAACCGTCTTCTGGCTTCTCGCTCGAGGATCACTACAATACACGCAGACCTGGCCTTTAGACCTTCTATATACTATGAAGAAGGCCCCTTCGACGCGCCTTCCTCTGACGAAGGCGAGGGTCTCATTGAGAAGCAGGATCATGTTCTTTCGGACGACCCGAATGTCTTCGGTGACACGGAGCCAGGAAACGGCTTATTGGTAGGGGGAAACAAAGTCAGTCATAACTTACATTGCTCTCGTTTCTTTACTTACGTTGATACCTAAGAGGCCTGCTAGCCTAAAGTACCTTATCATCTCCCTAACATCACTAGTTTTTCTTTCTGCCTCTATTGGACTTTTTGCTGCGACATCTCTCTACAATGGACAAACCTATCGACTACCAGGTGCCAGGAAAATTTCCTTGGACCATATATTTAACGCAACGTTCATGGTCTCACGGAAAGGTGTAGATTGGGTTCCTGAAGGTCAGTCGCGACACTAAACAATTTTACCCTCACGAAGATATTTTATAGCCGGCGACGGAGTTTTCTCTGTCTTCCAGAATGGCCAGATTCAGCTTGTTGACCTGAAAAGTAATAAAACTACTGACCTTGTCTCTGTGATGGATATTAAGGATGTAAGCGCCCTTTTATCCAAAGTCGTCTTGCACTGAATTTAGGGCTGGCCAGGATGAGGGGAACGTGATTTACTGGACAGATTGGAAGCTTTCGCCAGACATGTCATATATACTGGTGAAGGCGGACCATCTCAAGGTCAGGATCCTCTATGAGCACAGTCCTGAAATGCTAATGTGAAATTTCTAGCAATGGCGTCACTCAAGCTTTGGCAATTATTACGTGCATAACTTGAACACTAAAGTAACATACCCATTGGTGCCGCCCACTCATCCTCCGGTTATTGCTTATGCTACCTGGTCCCCGACTGGGCAATCTATCGCGTTTGTTGCGCCAATGATATATACGTGCTCCCATCTCCGTCGTAAGTGCTCAATGCTCGCACAATAAAACCTTCTGATGGCTTCTCCCCAGTGCTTCCACCTCTCCCATTCGTGTCACCAGTTCGGGAAATACATCATTATTTAATGGTGTACCTGATTGGATTTACGAGGAAGAAGTTTTCGAAAATGATTACGCGCTGTGGTGGTCTCCCGACTCGAGCAAGATTGCTTTTCTACGTCTTGATGAGACCGAAGTCGACGAATTTCGGTTTCCGATCTATAATCCTACAGAGGATTCTTATGCTGTCGTTCCATATACCGAAGATGTTGTCATCAAATACCCCAAACCAGGCTACAATAACCCTCTTGCCTCCGTGCATGTTTTCGACGTCGCACAGTACGAACGATCTGAAACATCTCCTGACACAACTGCCGAGATTTATACTTCCGAACTTAGTTGGGAAGGTCGCTTCCCTGCAGCTAACAGTGTTATCATGGATGTCACCTGGGTGGGTCAATCAACGCTCATTGTTAAGGAGGTTACTCGGGCTGCAGACAATGGTAGTGTCGTGTACTTCGATTTGACCAACATGGAAAATGAAGATGTCGTGAACGGAAGGGTAGTCCGAAGGCTTGGTAGTGGTGGTGAAGAAGGTGATAATGGCTGGATTCAACACGTAAGTGGCTTGCACCATTGTATCCTTATTTCTTACTGAAAAGTTCATTACAGGCCCAAAGTATTTTCCCTCTTCCAGACAGCCTGCGTTCAGGCGATTCGTCTGCCTATCTAGATATTGTACCAACCGACGGCTACAACCATATTGCTCTATTCGATCCCGCCGAGAGTAAGACTCCACGTTTTCTCACTTCTGGCCATGGGAAGTCACTGGGGGCATCAAAGCAGTGGATACACAAAGAGGATTGATGTAAGTTAATTCCCGTCGGAGCTTCACGATTCATTGCGCCCATATTCCATCTACAGATATTTCCAAGCCGCGCGGTCATCAACTCAACGCCACATTATTCAATCCCATTTTCAGCATCTGTATCCGGATACGTGGAGCCCATCTCGCTCACAGATGAATCGATACCCTCTTCATACAGTGCTAGCTTTTCACCTGAAGCCGGATTTTATCTTCTTAATTACAACGGACCAGCTGTACCATGGCAGCGAATTGTCGATGTTGGCAACGAAGGTAATTTCATCTCTAATTACCATTATCAATTACAACCGGCGCTTACACTTTAATTCTAGATTTCGACTATGTTCTGACGGACAACTCTGTATTAAATGCCACACTGGCTGAATTCGAAACTGCCGTCGTCACGTATTCAACGATAGACAGTGACGGCTTTGGTTAGTTTATTTGATGCGTTCTTCTCGCAATGAAACTTTAAATAGCCCCTCAGAGTTAAATGTAAAGGAAATGCGTCCTCCTCGCATGGATGACTCTGGGCGGACGAAGTACCCTGTCTTATTCTTCGTGTATGTACCATACCTTTTTGAAAATAAACGCGCTTATTTCTGATACTTCCAGGTACGGTGGACCAGAGAGTCAGCAAGTCAATCTTGAGTACATACGAAACTGGCATGACTATCTCGTTTGCACACTCCAGTATGTTGTCGTCATCGTAGACGGTCGGGGGACTGGATTCAAGGGGCGGCACCTGCGCAACCCAGTAAGGAATAATCTTGGCTTCTGGGAAACCCAGGACCAAATCAATGCTGCACGGTACGCAACATCTGAAATTGTGAGATGTAGTATTGAATATCTGGCAGAATCTGGGCTGGGAAAGACTATGTTGACCGAAACGTATTGGAATTTGGGGATGGGTAAGCCATATTCTGGATCCTGTTTTAATGCATTGATTGACTGCTGCAGTCTTATGGCGGGTTCATGGCCTCCAAGATTGCGGAAGCAAATGCCGGTATTCACACTTTGGCCATGGCCGTTGCTGTACGTGGATATCCCACTGACGATGTCATGGTACTCACTAGCAGGCTTAGCCTGTGACCAGTTGGAGGCTATATGATTCCATCTATACAGAACGGTATATGGACTTGCCTGACAATAATCCTGGAGGTTACATCAACGCCTCCATCTCACATGTAGAGGGCTTCAAGAACATAGACTATCTCCTCGCCCATGGCAGCGGAGATGACAATGTCCACTATGCAAACACAGCTCACTTGTTGGATATGTTCACAGAAGCCCAAGTCAGAAACTTCCGTTTTAGGATGTTCACAGATAGGTTCGTCACTGGAATATGTTCTACGTACAACGCTGACTATTTTACGTTGAGTAGTGATCACTCAATCACTCGCAGAGGTGCGAATAGAGAGGTTTACGAGTACATGGCCCTGTTCCTCATTGAAAAGTGGGGGAAAGGTGGCCGGCGACGTAACTGGTGATTGAATACTAGTGCAATGTACATAGATCTTCGGTTGTCCGCATCAGAAGCGGGGGAATGCGCGTATATCTCTCATGTTGAGCCCTAACCCTCTCGCGTTTCAGAATTGTACAATAACTTTGAAGCTGGGAAACTGCCTCGATTATGACTCGGATCTCACGTACAGGCGTCGATCTTCAGTCCGACATGATAGTTGCTAGTCGGTTTCGTGCGGATCTCAACCATTTACGTAGCCTAGTATCTGATGGTGAAGAAAGCAGTTAACTTCGCTTGGAAACTTAGAAGATCCTAGTAGAAGATTACATGCGCAGGCAATGCGCTGAAAGATAACTTATGTGACGGCAGGATCCGTATACTGATAGAGATTGGATATTGGACGTATTCGCTTTGACATCCGGCTTCACTGAGCGGCGGCAGATGACCATGCTGCAATGCACGATGTAGATGACCTCATCATGATCCTAGTACTACTAACTGCTACTTACTAGATCTGCTTTTAATTCGCCATCGTTCATGAGTAATCACTAGTCCAGACTTGTCTAGATCCTTCTGGCAAACGAAAATACCGTAAGGCAAAATCGAAATCTTTTCATCTCCGGACTCAAATGATCTTCAAAGGAAGTAATATCTCTAGCTGGGACGAGAGCGCCCAGATATGCAAACGCCCTACTAGGATAGTACATTCTGCCCAGCTTTGGTGCGTGCGGTGTCTTCAATGCATTAGCGTCATTCATCAAGAAGCTAATATTTGTGCGGTTGAGAAAATGGATCACCGGATCACTGCAGTCTTACAACACACAGGACTGGGTATCATTTACATCCTGAGTCTCGACCCAACTGGACTTAATGCCGCCTCTGCTGGCTGGTCTTACCTTTTGGCATCATGCCGTGTCTGCACAACGGTTCTCGCGGTCAGCGCCGGAAGGCTGAGTGCGCCTTACCTTGTCTAGACCGCAGTAGGTGATTCTAATTCTCGACTAGAAGTTCTTATATGATTTGATGGTGGTTAACTCCGCGTCAGGTTAGTTTCGAGTCACTTTGGGGGGTAGTTTGGAAGAGTGGGTTGTTTCCTTGTGCTCAAGAGCTGTCGCACGCTGTTGAGTTCATTTCATCATAATTCGGACATTACCACTTTACCCTCCCACATCCTTACTCTGCGCGACGACTGCGATTGAGGAGTGGGGAAACTCAAGAATATCAGAGGTAAATAAGGCAGTAGGTCTGTTCTGTTCCTTCAGCCATGCGTGAACATATGACACTGATCAACAGGTCCGGACCAATAACTTTCCACCACAGATATACTTCTTTGAGCTGCTCTTGGACTGTGGTGCTCGTTATCTAGGAATCGTGTATCTCGCACTTATCTGGCAACAAATTTTGGCGCGTGAAGCCTCGTGGGTCATGCTGAAAACGGTAAGTCTTGTCGTCTCCCATTTCGTGTTTACGTTTCTTTCCACATGCAATTGCTCTCTAGAAGTCCCTAAATAACTCTCAGACGTGTAATCGGATGCAGTCAACTTTCTGGAAATAGAAATATTCGTCTCTTAAGCCCCGCGATGTCCTGCCCTTGTTGCACAAAAGATTCCAGAACAATACTTGCTGAATACGCTCTGGAAGAGGAGTATATAGCGAACACTTGGATCTCCCTGACACCTCGACGACCCTCCAGGCTGAGGTGATTGTAGATGCCTAACACATCGGAACAATCGACTACGCTGCACATCTACAATTTCGGGAGTGTGCTTGGAAATCGCAAGATTATCAAGGGGGAAGACAAGATTACAACCTTGTGAGTTTTGAGGATATTTCGATTCTTCATCTTTTTACTTTGCCTATCGCTATTACAGATATTTTATGCAGAACACTCGGAGTTCTATGTACTGGACTTTTGATCTGCACGCTGATGGCCCAGATGGTCCTCTGCTTTGTCGAGCTCAGTCTTCATATCATGGCCCACCACTGTTGGGTGAAGTTAACCATGGGCATACGATTTTATCGATGACTGCCGTCAGACGGCCAGTCAAGATGGAGAGGAAGCGTGGAGCATTCAACGGAACGGTTTTCTTCAATGGTCCCGATCATAAGGAGTACCGCTGGCAAACGAGTGCACGGCTGTTTAGTGCTATGATGGAGGTGCGTACAGGAGTAGGTCGGGTATTGAAGCATTTATCACGTAGCTCTCATCAGTGTCTAAATGCTGAGGACGCCCTCATAGCGACATACCGTGTTACGTCCATGTCGGTGATGAAAGATGGTGTTCTCGTTGTTCAACCTGTATGTTTCCATTCTGCGATCCCAAATCTTTGTGACCATTTCTACGATAGTCGGGGAAGTTCATGTTGGACCTGCTCGTCGCTACCAGTCTTGCAATGCGCACACCTGATAACTGAAGTATTTATCGGACACGATATCTTTTGCCTCTCCTCGGCATGGTCATTCCTTTGGTGCTATTTTTTACTGTGCGGGTTGTATTTTCGTAACCACATCGACGATTTCTATTGGTATGTGTCTATGTACGCACAAACAAAGGCAATAGTAAATCATAATGCACCAACGAAGGACCACACTTCGGCAACAAGCAAACCAAGTCGTGATCAGGTCCTAGGACGCTTGTTTAATATGCACTGTGAGATCGATCCATTCATCTTGCCCGTGGCGGACACCACTGACGTTTTCTTGTGGACGACTCTCAGACCGTGGATTCCTGAATGCAATGTAATTCCCATATCGATCTCTACTTGATCTTTTTGATTACCTGACCGACTGCAAACCAGTTGTTTCTCCCGCCCATCCAGCAGTCTATCTCGGTAGTGTTAAGATAGGTTTACTTATATTTCCCACTCGGTCTTAATGATACACATGTGAAGTTCATCAAATATTCATGCCAGCTCATACAGTCCCACTAGCACAATGGAATTCGGTTGTGAAAGTCATGTAGAAATCGACCTATAAGGCCAACTAGAATTTGGTATTGAGTTTCTGGGCTACATTAAGTTAGTTCGATAGCCTAGTATAGATCAACTATCATCCTAGTTTCTGGTGGCAAATTACATACGCGAGCTTGATGTGTTGGGCTACCCCTACACCTCGACTGCCAAATCATAGGGGCTAGCTGCTCGAAGTTTAAACTCCGCAAGATCCTTCACTGCACGCTGAAGGTTATCCGAACGCATATAAGCATCTCTTCTACCTTCTAACATGCTTTTCAACGAGACAGGTGTGTCTATTCAGAGGCCGCAGCCAGTGAACTTTGTGCATCTCTGACTAGTGTTCCATCCAGCATGTTTCAGTATCCGAGTGCCGAAGGAAATCATCCAGACGTGGTGTGAGTTCTAAGCATTGACATATCACTGAAGATCTAGGTGATACCATTGGGGCTAACTACCCTACCTGCTACGTATAGTGGCTTATGGAGGCAGAATACATCCTGGGGGAACCAATGCTGTCGCATCATACTTTTTTGCCGTCAGTCGCGAAGACGAATGGACAAGCATACTTTGCAGACGATCTGTAGTGGTGAACTACTTCTTTAACATCAGATTTCCCCTGTTAAACAGGCTTATATAGGTGATTCATGTGGACTGGATTTTGCACTGCGTCGCGCATTCGTTTCGTGTTCCAGTCGTGGGCTACGTGCTTGATGGTACGATTACGTCTTATGCTGCGTTCTTGGCCGTCAAACACTCTATTATCATGCACACCACTAATTTCTATACCTATTTGATATTTTCTTTGCTACACCTCACCACCCTCAGGATCTCATGTACGCTCCCCACAGACGACTTTGATGCTGGGCTACCTTTTAGTCGAATGGGAATCGAAAATCACATACTCGTTCCAGTAGTATCCCCTCGATATCCACAACGGGTATCCCACCCTTCTGTGCCACGGAGTCTGCCTCAAACACCTCCCTGCATCCCCACCAACGTCCCCCAGAAGAGAAAACGCCGGAGAGACAGCCTCTCCCACCCCAATACACTGCGCAGTGAAGCAGGCGACAGTCTCCCGCGACGTCCACGTAAACGTCAAATGCTCTCCCCGGAGCTATCGTCTTCTTCATCAGACAGTTTATCCGACATCAAAGAAGCGCACGACTCCGCGGTCACTAATCTTAACCCTGACGCCAGAACAACTCATGTTGTTACATCCGATGTACGCATCACAAATATTTCTTCCGATAATCACGCACCGCGGTCTGCTCCCCCCTCCAAAGCTATGTCAAAATACAAATCCGAAGGATCATCATTCCACGGTTCCTCGCGAAATGATCACGTGTACGAGAAAGCTGTTGACTCCAATTGCGCCTACGAGTGTGTCCCTGGATCTACTCTCACCGCGAACGGCACCAATCCTGTTGCGTATACTAAAGACTCTCCTCCTGTGCCGGCCATCGACTTCACCCGACTGCAATTTCCTTCCAGGAACCGTGCGCGCTTTCCTCTTCCGCATTCAGGACCAGTTACTGCAACCGCCAAAATCAGGAGCAGGAAGAATGGTGAAAATTCTGCTAGATCGGCAGCCTCAAATCACACTTCCAAGTCACTTGCGCAGGATGTGCCTCCAGTTACACAGCAACCAAACAACCCAGCGGTGCCAGAAACCTGCAGTAGCGGAAACCATGATACGAAAATTGTTTTGCCCATCACACGCCAAGGCACGCGAGTGGGATCCTTCAGCTCTCCTAGACGTCTTGGTGACGCCATTGACTCCAGACACGACACGGCGACATATTACATGGATCAACTTATACAGACGAGAAAACGAGCTACAGATCGTGATGACGTTCTATTTGCAACGATATGGGAGAGCAATGCGATGTGGAAGGGCATGAGATTTTGGCATGAAAACCTGTAAGAGCCGACATGGAATGTAGATATGTAGCGTCATAGGGGATTTTAAATCTCTACTCCTGTCAACCCCGATTGAGCTTGTCGACTCAGGAGACCTGCAACCTTTTTTAAAAAAGTTTAGTTTATTTTTCCTTGGGGGCGTAGACCTATGAGACCTCCAACTTGTTGTCATTCTGCGCAGCTGCACCACCGCCGAAAGTTTTGTAAATTCCGGAAATGAAGAACATGTTTGACACTCAAAGTCCGAACGCACATGGTCGATCAGGCTGTGAAGGAAGCCTGATTGCACTATCCATGCGGTTTGCAGCATTTGAATACCGAACACTAGGTAAAGCCGGTTGGCATGTAGGTTTCACTTCCTATCATTGTAATATCACCATCAGACACAACCTATAATTGTCTAGCGCTAAACTGCAGCGCTTTGTTTACAGCATCCCATCAATGAAAATCAATATCCTGGTTTGTAGTCAGGGCGCAACGAACGGACGACCTTTCCGACTCTCCAGATCTCCTGCTCATCAATCTCTTTCAACTCCTTGGCCAAGTCTTCACGATAAGTAGCGCGTCCGTTAAATTCGAGCGCCTTGCGCGTCTCCGTGCCATTCTTTACGCTTTCATAAAGCTTTTCGAACACTGGGCGATTTGTTGCCTCGAAGATCGGCGCCCAGTCAAGAGCCCCTCGTCGAGCGGTGGTGGAGCAGGCGTTGAACATGTAATCCATGCTGCGAATAGTTACAAGTCAATGGCTTCTGACACCCAAATTACAGAGATATTTACCCCTTTTCTCCGATCAAAGGATACAGAGATTGAGTGGCTTCTTCGACGGTTTCATTGAATGCCTCTGAAGGCGAATGGCCATTTGCACGGAGTACCTTGTATTGCGCGCAGAATAATCCCTCTGTAAAAGGTCAACCAGTGAGACTGCAATCAATGTCATTACAAGGATGGACTGACGGATAGCGGCTGCGAGCTAGGAAAGAGACTCGACCTTAGCATATGCATGTAGGTCGATGATGGAGCACTTACTACGCCACGTTCACCAGTCAGATCTGAGAACACCTCCTTCTCGAAGGTTGTTTCGTACATATAGCCAGAGCCGATAGCGACCCCAATAGCTACAGCTTTCTCCATTGCTTTGCCAGTTACGTCTTGAAAAACGGCGACACTGGAGTTGATGCCTCTGCCCTCCTTGAACAGTGTTCTGACAGTGCGACCAGATCCTTTTGGCGCTACCAGAATGACGTCAACGTCCTTCGGAGGAATCACCTTGGTGTCGTCTTTGTATACCACTGAAAACCCATGCGAAAAGTAGAGTGTCTTGCCCTTCGTTATGAGAGGAGAGATATGAGGCCATGTTGATGACTGTGCTGCATCTGAGAGCAAATTCATGACGATTGTACCTCTGTCAATGGCTTCCTCGATGGAAAAGAGTGATTCTCCAGGTACCTATACCAGAAAAAAACGTCAAAAATCACCTGCATGAGCATTTGAGAGTCAACCAACCCATCCATCTTCCATTGCATGTTTCCAGCTTTCTCCGTCCTTGCGGACGCCAATGATCACATTCAAGCCGTTGTCACGAGCATTCAAGCCCTGGCCATGACCTTGCGAGCCATAGCCAATGAGGGCGAGTGTGTCATTTTTGAAGTAGTCTTGAAGTTTTGCCAAGGGCCAATCACTGCGCTCGTACACAACTTCTTTTGAACCAGCGAAATCAAGCGTCTTCAACCCTCTGGTAGCAAAAACCTGAAGGAGTTGTAAATTTTCCCCTTGATAGACTACCATTGTGGCTCACATGATTATTCGTCACACACAAGTTTTGGATCGGCTGTTGAGGTGCCAACAGCGAATATGTCGCAGCCTGGAGTGGCTTTTTTGTTAATAACCTCGAAATAGCCCGTGTATGGCGAGAAAGGGCGCGTGATGCTGTGGAGGAAGCCATTTGATGCTAACTAGACGCCACCAGGAATGTTTGAGGCTCGGGCCCCCAGTGTAACCATATTCGGGTCTAATGGAAGCGAATAGCCGTGATATTAAGACAGCGGAGTCTGATAGAGCCCAGCTATTTTGGAGTGGCGGTTATTAAGTGACTGTGATCAGGTCAGCCATAGCGCAGCTTCAAGGTCAAATTCTCCTACTGGCTCTAGAATCATGAAAACTGCCATTCCAGCTTGAGTGACTCCACTTACTAGTGTCCGAATGAAATCCCTAGGGGCACTGCAATATTATTAATACGATGTATCAATTGACAACAATCAATATTCATGGATATTTAATCGAAAGAGTCCGAGTGAGTGATGAAGTACTGTATGTACTGTTGGAATCCGACGAACCGAGGAGGGAAGCGCCGAAGAATCCGAGAAGCAAGGGCACGAGGGGGAGAAGCTAAGGAACGAAGCCCATCGGTGCAGCGCGCTGACGTCGGCTGAGCTTCTGAGACATATGTCAATATTTTTCATTCCCTGGTATAAAGTCAAGCGGCGCCTGGTCAATTCTAAAATGTCGTTGTCAATGTCAACTTGACCTTCCGGCCGTCCTCTCAAACCTTGGCTACTGTGTCAGCTAGCTTGCATTTTGCCGTAACATAGTAATTGCAAGTGTGGTCGACATTGTGCACGTACAACAAGTGATGAGCTACCTTACTAGATATCTATAATCTATCCAACTCACAAAATGGCCTCACTATCCAGCCTAATCAGCGAGAACAGCAGCCACTGTGTGGCAGTAATGAATAGCAATACTTTGTCGACTTGCTGCGATTCGACATTGCTCGAGTTCGCGTCGGCTATCAGGCTCAATTGACATTGACGACATTTTAGAATTGACCAGGCCTATTTCTATAGCTTGATGCTTCATGATGCCATCAAGCTAGGGACATCAAAGTATCACATACCTTTATCTGACAGTATAACCGGCTAGCTTGGGCTCTATACAGCAAGGCTTAGTAGACGAGAATACTTTGTGATAAGGTGTAGAACATTTCCCATGCGAAGGTTTAACCCAAGTGGCGGTGGCCGGGTCAGGAAGTGATTTACGAGAGGACAGTCGTAAGGTCAAGTCGACATTGACAACGACATTGGCCTCCGGCGGATATGAGCGCCTTATGTAATGCATGCACTTACTAGTGATGAATGTAACAGTTACTATTACATAAGTCTATACAATATGTAAAAGCTGATAGCTAATAACTTGAGCTCATCAATATGACCATGGAGGAGGCTGTTAGGGGATCCGTTGTGCATCAACGAATTATCTTAGTATCATAAGCATAACCTTATTAGGCATGTGCCGTAATGCTTCCAATAAACTTTTGCCCACGCCGTTTGAACTCGCCCCTCCGAGCTATCAAGACTCAGGATCATCCGGCCGTCACTATCAGTAGTTGATGCATAATTAGATCAACTAATGATCCCAGTTGAAACTGATGCTCATATCATAGCGCAGCTTCGGGGTGAAATTTTCATGCTGCAGGTTGTAATTATGAAACTCGCGTGTAGGACTGCTAACTTCAAGGGGATCCACATCAATGAATTGTCGTATCCTTGGGTTTACATAAAACTTTGTTGGACTGGCCTACGCCGAGCGGTGTGTAACTTATATCTGTGAGCGACACAAATATACTTACTTTTCCCAAACGCCTCGAACTTCACAAGACTAATGAAATGGTACCTAGCGTATCAGCTTCCATCGCGCCCCGAATGATTCGGCAATCATGGCAACAGGCCATGCGGCCCCGTTTGGTTGTTTTACCAACCACTCATGCTACAATAATCAAGGCTGATCCAGTGTGTACTGCTTTAAGTGCTATACTAAGATACCAGCATGTGGTCATCGTTCTTGCAGATCTGATTCCTGAGAGCGTGAGGCAGTCATATGAATAGCCGTGGATTATCCCCCGAAGTAACAAGAATTTCATCCCCCAATCGACCATGACTAGAACTGCACCCTGTGTAACTTATGTGTCGTCGTTAGACTCCCGTCAGGATCCAGAGTCGAAGGCACTCAACCTCCTCAATGAAAAAGTTGCATCTGCACCCTATGGTCTCACATCATCCCTAACGTCCCACCAGGACCTTGAATCAAAAAATTCCAGTGTCGTGGCTTGGCCGGAAGCAGACCACGACCGTCCTTCTATTCCTACGAGTCTGTGGGCTGAAGGTGGTTTTCTAGGATGCCTCACACTCCTTGGCGGCTTCTTAGGAAGTTTCGCAACCATGGGCCAAGTGTCTTCATTCGGAACTTATCAAGCATGGTATGCCGAGCATCAACTATCCGTCTATTCACCGTCGGAAATATCCTGGATTGGCGGGCTTCAGCTTTGGATCATGATGTTCTCAGTCAGTATATCACTGCTTTTAAATGCAAGTCTTCGCTTACGTTGTCCCAATAGGGTGGATTTGTTGGTCGCTTATTCGACGCTTATGGACCCACGCCATTGCTCGCATCTGGAACGCTTATATATACGCTCAGTTTGATGATGACATCATTAGCAACTCGATACTACGAGTTTATGATCGCTCAAGGATTTCTTCTTGGGTTGGGTGCCGGACTAGTGTGAGTTTTGCCTGAATTTTTTTCATCGTCCTGGAAACGTCTCATCATAAAATATAGGTATAATCCGTGCATAGCTGCATCAACTGCTCGCTTCCGCCATTTCGCAGGTACGTCTAGTGGTATCGTGCTGGGTGGCTCTGGTGCAGGCAAGTATTCTTGAATTAATTGCCTATAAATGAACGCTAATTATGTTCGAAGGCGGAGCCGTGTTTCCTATACTGCTTCAACGCCTCCTCAGTACTGTTGGGTTCGCATGGGCAGTCCGAATACAGGGGTTTCTTGCACTTGCGTGCTGCATCATCGCAACGCTCACAATTTCGAGTCCTTTACCTAAAATAAAAGCACGCCGTGGATTGACACCAAGTCATTCCGTGATACAAAATACATGCTGGTGTGTCTTGCATATGCTCTGATATGCCTTGGTGAGCATCATAGGGTTGTGTGCGCAGTGATGAGTGTTGATGAATGACCACGTACAGGCTTATTTATTCCTTCTACCTATATCGTTCAATATGCACAAGCGCAGGGTATATCCCAAAATCTCGGATTTGATCTGCTATCGATCATGAATGCCGCAAATACTGTCGGTCGCATTGTTCCGGGATGGTTTGCAGACAAGCTTGGAAGATTCAACCTCATGATTCCCTCTGCTCTACTCGCCGGTGTTTCGTGTATCGCCCTCTGGCTATTTGCACATGACACAGCAACACTAGCGGCATTCGCTGTGATGTACGGCTTGTTTGCAGGTGCAACGATGGGATTGGATGTCGCTGTTACAGCTCAAATTTCGCCGCCGGAAAATTTTGGTACACGCGTTGGGATGTCCTACGCTTTCATGTCTATTCCGTAGGTTCCCGTTTCAGCACGCTTTTTGATGAGAGCTTATTTATTGTCCGACAGATCCTTGGTTGGAAGTCCCATCGGAGGTGCCATCTACGCGAGCCAACATGGCGGATACTCTGGAATGATTGTGTTCGCGGGGATCTTCAATCTTCTAGGATTTGCTTTCTTGATGGCAGTGAAGCTTATGATCAACCGTAACATTTTTACTATAGTGTAGACTTTGCAAAATCGTCGGGCAACATTAGATCCCTGATGTTTACATGGATTACCCTCGCTAGATACTTACTATCTCTTTCGGTGCAATCGACCCCCACAGAAGTTGGCAAAATTTTGTATTTCTAGCTACTTATATTATCTGTCAACTAGAAATACAACTCATTAACCCTACTTGATAACAGTTTATTGATTTGCCAGTTTATTTCATTCATGAAGTTTCGTCGGAGTAAACTGAGTTTAATTTTCCGTCGATGGTCTAAGGCTGCCAATGCAAGTGAAATGGCAATGAGCTCATCCGTCCTGTTTGAACTTTGCAGCAAATGTCTTTTTCTCAACAAGAGGGAAAGATTATGTCCTCATGATCTGTTGCATCTCTTGTCCCACTCGCATCTCACCATTTAGTTTGATATATATGTATGTAATTGTTTGTGTTAGATTCCGCGTCCGATAGCCCCTATCCGGAAGAAGATGAAGATATCCGGAAGTATTTCTGGTCATGTGACCTGTCATCCGGATCAGGTTACTCCTCTTAAATCACCGGACTTCCTGTCAAGTAGCGGAGTAGACTGATACTCATCCATAGTAATGATAGCATAGTGTACAGCTACTTACTCCAGACTCCGTCATATCATTGGAGATGATGATGGAGATACTCCATACATATTTAGTATAAGAACAACATGTAAACTACAAGTTAAAGTGTCGAAATAAGAAATCTATTCTGTACTGAAGTTACTCTACTCCTGTAAACCAGATTTCCAATCCTTTCCAGTTCCTAACTTAGTCCACTCTTCCAGAACCCCTATTTCTGGAATACCTCTGGAAAACATCTCGGAAACCTCCTCTGGAAATCCTTTGGATTCCTTTTGGAAACTTTATCAGAAACTCATCCAGAAGCCCTTCAGATTCTTTCCCCCTATACTCCGGCTATAATTTTATCAGTTTGGACCCCCTTTTGAGCACTCTCTTACCTTCTGTTCCTTTGTGATTTGGTCCTTTTGAGGTGACCTTCTCTTTGAATTGTCACTCCCATGTAGGTCTTTTGGTTATGTACCTTTTGAGCAATCTATGACCTTCTCTTGCCTACATCAGGGAAACATAATTCACTACAGAGTGCTATGCCATATATAGTCAGTGAAAAAATAGTGGCAGATATTTCATATTTTGGATTTCATACACAACTATGACTAAATTTGAAGTTATATGCCCCCTAATTGTCCTTGCTCAAGTCTCGAGTAATGCAGACACTGAGGATTTAGCCAGCAATTTGAGGACCCCATTGCAAGATACAAGGGGTCCTCCTGGATTCAAAAGGAAACATATCCCAAACTCAATCGAGCCATTAAAAGACTGACACATATGTAGGTAAGGGAGGGAAGAAAGCTAGGGTGGGTGAGCAAAAGATGCTATCAGACGAGTAATTCGAGTGAGAATAGGTCTAAACTAAATATGATGGCATACCTAGCAAGACAAGTAATTCAAGTGAGAAGAGGTAAGGACCTCCTATCATCCATCAGAAAACCTAGATTTTCCTGATTTATCTGCAGGGTCTGATACTAGTACATTCAGTCCCATCAGACATCAGACATTGTCTGATGTCAGCTAGGTTCAATTCTGGTATCAGGCACGTGGATTCTGATTTCACACATGGACTCTGATTGACCTGAGGTCAGACATGTCATATCTGTAGTCAGAGCAATGTCTGCGGTCATACATTATCTGATGCCAGATACACATATCTGCAATGAGACCTTATGTCTGACTACCTGTAATCAGATATTATATCTCTGTCACCAGACATTTCATCTGTAGTCAGACATCACCTCTGTCACCAGACACTTAGTCAGTTATCAGACATCATCTCTGTTGCCAGACACTTTATCAGTAGTCAGACATTTCATTGGAAATCAGACATTGCATATCTCTAGCTGGGAGCACAGAAAATAGTTCACACAGCACTAGCAAGAACAAAAAATCCATAGACTAATCAGGCAACAGCACTAAACTAAGTTCTAAACATGAGTAAAATCATGAGGTAAATAACTTGAAGAATAGAGTATATTAGCATTGTCATTTAAAACAGTGAGTCACACTCACCTAGAATGAGAAATCAGAGCCAGAATCGCTAGTGCTGTCTCGGGGTAGCTCTAGGATGCTGGGCACAAGGTATTCGACAATCTCTTTGATGTTGTCTGGCATCTTGTGTTCCAAGTAAGAAGCAATGGCAAGTTTGGCATGGTGTAGCGAGAAAAGTCACGCTGACCGTCAAAACCCTGTTTTTGACAAGTGTCTCGTTAACATCTGTGGCGGCAACCGAAGAATTTCCTTATAGCGACGAAATAGCCTTTTGCTCCGCTAAGGTGGAACTGTTCTTCTCCCATGAACCCTTACCAGATCCTCGCGCTGATGTCCTCATGTCCCGTCCTATTCCGTCTAGAATCCATTGGTGCATAGTTACCTCACTTCCACTGTTACTAAACCTATGGCAGGATTTATCTTACATCTCAAGGGGCCACTGCACGCTGTGCGCCTCTTTATTAAGTACCCTGTTTATTTTCCTTCTCACTACTGGACTCACATAATCATCTGTACGTGCTCTCCTATGTTAAAAAGGACTGAACATACATACCATTACTTTTACTTCCCATTACATCCCTTCACTAGGACTTAGTATCTGAAATGCTTGCTAGTCGCAATCTATTTGCCTTTGAACTTTTCTCCGTTTGAACTTTGCTCATTGATTTAACCGCCAGTGACTTTACCGCTCGAAGTACCGTGTGACTTTTGACTTTGCTACTCATAACCGGACCATGGCCAGTGATCTCACTGGGTTGTTTTCTCCCTCATCTGCATTCCCGCTCATATGGAAGTTGCTGCTACCACTACTGCACCGCCGGTAGTAATAACATTTTGTCTTGCCCAAGTAACTTTATTCTTACTCTCGCTAGCTAACCGTTGCAGCTATCCTTACCATGTGTGTACCGCTGACAGCGCGCTAGTACCGCCGATATACCGCTACCGCCGCTAACCTCGGAACTCGGAATTATCATTGCCATATTAGTACTTCATTGTTTCCTTCGCACTAACTTAGAAGGAATTGCTTCTATTTGCAGTCCTCTTGGGTTGAACATCTCACTCGTGCCTTCAGTAGGATTAACGCTGTGCTTATACTTAGGCCAGCGCTAGTTTCTTCATTTCAACAGTCTGCAAAACCACTATGATAATCGTAGACATGCTGCATCAACTATTGAATATTGTTAGAGGTAAATATATAAAATATATGAAATCAAAAGAATACATACCAGAGCATAGACAGGGTCATTCTTCTTGGAAATGGTATACTCAATGTCATCAAACACAGTGTCCCACAGCTCTTGTGCAACATCAGCATAATCAGAGGCATCCCATGGTCCCTCGAGTGTTGAGATGTAGTCAATCCAGAGTGGTGTGAGTTCAAGGCGAAAGCGCTGCTGGGAGCCTTCGGAAGATCTTCAGTGCGAAAATTTTGCCATTGACTGCACTTCTGTTGCTGTGACTGTGAATGGCTTGTTGTATTGCCTCCTTCATTGGTATTTGTGTTCTGTGGCACAACCTTTGTGACAGGCCAAATTATTGTTAGCATTGTATCAGAAGCAGAAGGATAAAAAGGGCTTACTGGCTGATCGAGGGGGTGAACACTCCTCTTGTTTGACCGATGAGTTTGTGACATAGTGCAAGCCCCTTGTTGAGTGGACTGAGGTGGACGGGAGTAAGTATTGGTCCTAGATGGAGTGGTACGAGCCTCCTGTAGAGTAAATTCATGTGGGCGGGAATGAGCATTGGGTCGAACCTGCTGTGTGCGATTTCCTTGAGAAGGTTTGGAGTGATGGTCCTCATTGGTAGTCCTCGGACGAGATGCATTGACTTTCTAGACATAATACCAAGTGTTAGTAGTAGTGGGATTTAATTGAAATTTAGATGATACACACATTATTATTGCGATCATTGTGCTCCCCATTCCTTGGGCAATCAGTGCTAGCTTGCTAGACAGAATTAAAATAAAATATCAGTAATTTGAATTCAGTCATGATAAAAGTGATACTCACCTGGACAGTTTCATTATTATCGCCACTGTTTTGCGCCTCATCTACCTTGTCACCATCCTTATCTTGGTCTCCTTGGCTGCCTCCATCGTCCCACTCATGTTGAGCCCCTCCAGCTTCATCTCCGGTGTTTTCAAGCATGTCAAGGGAGTTCAAATAGATGAGCTGCAAAGAGAATTCTCTATCATCTTCTTCAGCAAGTTCATCCTCATCTTCCAGTCTGCCAAATCTGACCGCATGTGTACTTTCCTTAGATATTTCTATGTATTCAAATGTATTTTAGTGGTAGAATGAAATAAAGTGAAGCACAGACCTTTTTTGGATGATTCCGAAGGATGATTTTGGATGCCCTTGGAAGCTGGAGGCGGAACCAGAGGGAAGCCTGCTATTTGGGACCTGCATCCTAGCTTTTGAGCACAAATCAGGCAGTATCCCACTGATGGGAGGTTGACTTGCAAAAATTCATTCATCATGTTTAATTTTTTTAGAGACTGGCCTATGAGCTGGGATTGCAAGGCAGAGGACTGACATATGAAGTATGATGAATGGTGGCAATGAGAGTGTTTGGACGTGCATAACATTTGTGAGTGTTTGTCATTGTGATGCACAATAACAACACTCATCTTTCTTCATCTTCATTGCTATCGCTCATCACAAGTCCAAGCCTCCCACACTTACTCACAAGTACTGCCTGTTACAATTGTACGTACCCCTATTCATTTTCCCTTTGACTCCTTTATGTTGTACATTGTTATGAACTGGGGTGGCGTCACCAGCGACAGTGAGAAGACACAGACGTCTGCTGGGAAGTTCTACAATGTCCAGAAGAGGACAAGGTGAAAGTACAAGGAACACGTTCCAAGTATGATCAAGGGTTCTGCCTCAAAGACAAGTCTAAGAGGTTCTTCGAGAATAGAGACTAAGGCTAAGGAGTGCTTAGACTTAGAGACGATTCAAGACAACTTAGGTTGGAGACCTAAGCGAAGGAGATTCCAGGTAAAACCCAGTAAGATTAAAGTAAAGTATATACTACAAGTACAACGTGCTTAAATAGACCAATATGTGCGCATGGACCAAGAGAGACGTGAGAAAGTAAGTGTGTATCCAAATAAGGAAGGCAACTATAGTACAGATGCGTTGAGCATATGAGTCAGAGTCATGTGACATGATATACAAGTAAGGAAGCAAGAAGAAAATGAATAGGGGCACGTATGATTGTAACATTACCCCCTTTTTATACGTAAAGTCACCAACTTTACTCATCCTGGTTAGCATAGTAAACAGGGTCATCGCTATACTCATAATCCTCATCAGCGAAAGATCCACTTCTCATATACGTGGCTTCTTCAGCACCGGCGTGTCGTTTTGAGTCTCTCCTTTTCTCTGCTTGAATCCTTTCATCATCAAGCTGTTGTTCCCAAGAACGAAGTGCGTCGTAGAATCCGGCATCTTTCCAGGTTAATGTAAAAGGAGGAGTTCCGACCCATTGAGGGCAATAAATGGATAGATGAGTAGGCGACCAGTATCTGCACACCTTGCATTGATATTCCGCACAATTCTTCTGGCGATGCCCAAGTAGTCCACAGACGTGACATTTCATGTTTTCGTCAGGGTTAGAAATGGACTTGCGTAATGGCAACGGGGAGATGATGGGTTTGGGACTAGTGGATCTGGCGCGCTTCTTCCCCTTATTCCGCTTCATACGTTTCAAGGCAAGGGTGTTATCACACCTAAGCTGCGCTTGCTGGGCAGGGGAAAGCGTATATGCTGATGTTGGGAGATCTGGGGTAGTGCCTCGCTCGGCAATCGCAAGAAGTTCATTAGAAGAAGAGGGGGAAGTTATGCCGAAGTCTTTTACTAAGATTGGCAAGACAGGATCCATTGGACCAAATGATGACGGAATGGACATGGGAGGATGAATGTGAAGATTGTGAAGGCGAGGACCAAGTGTTATTAATTTGGCAACTGGAATTCCTAACCTTTTTGCAGCTTCACACTGTTCTTCTGTACAAGGCTCATATAGCCACGCGGGATGATCATGGGAGACTATAACGGGGGGCGATGAGGTTGACTGTTCAATGGGAGATGGGGTTCGTGGGGAGGCGAGGTCGGCTTGGGTTTGTTGCAGATCAGTGATGGCTTCTTCTACTAAGTTTTGGGCCACTCTAGTCTCAGCGACTGATTGCTGGATGGTTTCGACAACCGCGTTGGTGAGCTGTCCGATCTCTTGGACAGCAGTGCATAAGCCAGCAAGGGCATCAACACTAGAATACATACACGAAGAAGAGGGTGCTGGAATAGGAAGTGGCGTATCTTCCTGCGGAGAGGGAGGTCGAGCAACATCTGCTTGACGTTCGGCCACGATGTGAATAGCTTCTTCAACATCGCTCTTAAAAGAATTGGGAAGCAGCAGCATAGCATAAGAACGAATGCGTTTTTGAAGATGAAGGAGACGATGGCGGTAGGTGATTTCTGTGGTTTCATTGGCAGTGGCTTCAACGAGGGCTGCAGTGCGTATGATATTGATGAGGAGTAGGGTGGGGAAGGCGCCTCTTTCAGTGAGGATTCTTTCGATTTTGAGCGCATGTCCTTTGCATAGAAGGGCGGCTTCAATGTAGGAGGTATTGTCAATTTCAGTGGTAAGGGTTCCGTAGTTTTCTGCATCGGAGTCGTAGTCATTGTTGGCAACGGTGATGGGGGTGATGTAAGCAGTGGGGAAAGACATTTGGAATGGTAGTTGATCAGGTGCTGGTGCTAGTTGATTGACTGAAGGTTAATCAGAGGGCATGTTGCTTCTTATAAGCATTCAAAATTTGAGCGGAGTTCTTCAAGTTCTTTTCTGGGAGCCATTCGTTATCTCCCGATGAATATCCTTTCCAGGAAACGAGATAGCGTCGGCGAGTGCTGATTCCTTTGTGGGAAAGAATTGCTTCTATTTCATATTCTTCTTCTTCTTCAATGATGTCAGGTGGTGGTTCCGGGAAGTTCAGACCGTGTACGTCCGTTTTGCTATAGGATGATAAGACGGAAGCGTGGAATGTAGGATGGATTTTCCACTCTGGAGGGAGTTTGAGCGTGAACGTGATGGGCGATAAGACATCGATGATTGGGAAGGGTCCATAACGCTTTGGCGCAAGTTTCTTTGATGGGAGTTTGAGTCTAAGATTAGTGGCAGATAGCCAAACCTTATCTCCGATCTTCCATGGAATGTACTTATCTCCTTGGGATCATTCAGCCATTGTTTGCATTGCAATATTATGGCAGGCGATTGCTTCTTCTCTTATCTTCTGCAGGGATCGTACTCGATCTTCTGCTGTGGGGACAGATGAATCAGGGATAAGGTGAGGGATAGCGCGTGGTTCGTATCCCATCATCAAATAGAAGGGTGATGCATTCCTTGCATCATGTTTTCGGTGGTTGTGGACGAATTCGGCGATTGGTAGGTGTTCTACCCAATCTTCAGGATTGTTGCGACAATAGATGCATAGATATGTTTCAAGTTCTTGATTTAGCCTTTCAGTTTGACCATCAGTCTGTGGATGATAAGCCGTAGATGGAGCGATGACGTAGTCGAGAAGTCGGGCAAGCTCCTTTGAGAAGCGCGATAGGAATTGCGGACCTCGATCTGAGATGACTTTGTCATGGAGTCCAAATCGTCGGTAGACGTGTTTCAAAAATAGTTTAGCAACGCCTTCGGAAGTGATGGTTTTCAAACAAGGATAATAATTACCCCCTTCATAAGGCCATGGTCTACCACGACCATGATACTGTCAAAGCCTCCAGAGACAGGGAGGTCAGTGATAAGATCGACAGAGACCTGAGAAAAGGGTCGAATCGCAGAGGAGGGGATTGGGGCAAGTGGAGGTCGAACAGGGTGAGTATTGGCTTTCATTTGCTGACAAAGGGCGCAACCCTCAACATATTTCCGAATATAAGAGCCCATAGCGGGCCACCAAGCTTCTCATTTGATGAGTTCTTCAGTTTTGAACCTACCGGGATGTCCCGCAGTAGGATGATCATGATATCTTTTCAGGATATCGGAACGATGTGCCGGTGGAATATAGGCACGATTCGTAAAGTAGAGGACGTTCTCCTCGATCTTCCAGTCAGAGAGTGCCGATTTCATAGGAGGAAGGCACACGCCATCAAGGGCTGCAGATGCAGTTTTAAAGACAGGGTCGTCAAGGGGGTCAGAGGAGGACAATACATCCTTCAGGTCGATGTCAATAAGACGAACGAATAGAGCGTCAGGGAGGAGGGTCTGGTCCTCGTTATCGTCTTTGCCGGAGTCATAGTCGGGCCGGCGAGATAGTGCATCAGGTACTGCCAATTTAGTACCTGCAATGTGATGCAGTTCAATGTCATAAATAGACAAAATCAATTGCCAACGTGCTTGGCGACGGGTAAGCTTCTGTGCACTTCTAAAGTACAGAAGGTTCTTGTGGTCGTGAATACCAGGACAGGGTGTGGGTTTCCTTCGAGATAATGATGCCATTCATTCAATGCCCGGATTACGGCAAGGAGTTCCCGATCGAAGATCTGATAATTGTGTTCTGCAGGGTTCAAAGATTGTGAGAGATATGCACATGGGTGATAAACACCATTCTCATCAGTCTGTAAGAGAACCCCGCCAGTTGCTACAAGCGAAGCATCGGTAGCAATAGCAAATTGTCGGGAAGGATCAGGGTTACAGAGTACCAGTTGGGATGTGAAGCGTCGTTTCAGTTCATCGAAGGTGTCCATACATTCAGTTGACCAATCAAAGGCCTTATCTTTCTTTGTTAATTCGATAAGAGGTTGGGCGATGTCAGAATAGTGGGAAATGAACGTGCGATAAAAGTTGCAAAAGCCGAGGAATGACCGAACATCTTTTACAGATTTCGGAGTTGGCCATTCGGCGATTCCTTTGGTCTTGGCGGTGTCCATAGCAACTTGTCCAGGCCGAATTATCATTCCGAGGTATTCCACTTCTTCTGCATCGAAGGTGCATTTTTCTGGTTTTAAGAACAGGTGTTCCTTTCGTATCTTCATCAAAACCCGTCTTGTCCATTCGCGATGTTCTGCCATAGTTGTAGAGAAAATCAGGATATCGTCCATGTAGATAACCATCCATCCTTCATTGATTTCCTGCTGGAAGGTACGATTCATGTATGCTTGGAAAGTTGCCGGTGAGTTACAAAGGCCAAAGAACATGATGTTCGGTTCAAAGAGGCCAAATTCCGTAGTGAAAGCAGCTTTCCACCTATCATCAGGATGGATGTGAATATTGTTATAGCTGGACCGGATATCCATTTTCGTAAAGAACTGTGCGTTGTGAAGGTGTGCGATGAGGGAAATAGGAAGCGGGAGCGGATAGGCATTTTTGACTGTCCAATCATTGATGTAGCGATAATCTTGACAGGGATGCAATTCTCCACTCTTCTTTCCCACAAAGAAGAAGCCACTGGCTTGGGGTGACTTCGATTCTGAGATGAAACCTTTTGCAACGTTTTCATCGATAAACGTTTTGACGGCAGCGCGTTCTTTTTCCGATAGCGGGTAAACCTTAGATGTGCGAGGGATAAAACCAGGTTTAGTATCGATCCGATGATCTATACCAGGGCGTTCAGGGGGTAGTTTGTTTAATCCGTCTTTGGCAAAGACGTCTGCGAAGTTGTGTAAATAGTCCGGGACCAGTTCTTCGAAGGGTTTCTTTTTCTTTTCCTTCTCATCCGTGGCGAATTCCTGAGCTTTGTTACTGTATTTCAGAGGAGGAAGGGAGGTTGTGGAATAGTTGGGGAGTTGTTCGAGTCATGAAGTTCCATCACGTGTGAGGGGCGTGTCCATGGATACTTCTTCTATAATTCTCATGTTAACCCCATCGGTATCATATTCCACAAGAAATTCTCCATCTCCAAGTTCGTAGGAGGAAATTTCACGGACTTCTGGTGCATGCCAGACGTCATGCATGGTATTGAATTGATCATCATCCTCTGTTGGGATCAACGAGGGCATGGGTTCTTCTTCATCGGGGTTTCTTCAATTGAAGCTGATAGAGTTTTCGGGGGAACATAGAATTTGGATAATTTCGGTACGTTGGTATCTCATCCGGGGATCTCCTCTTCTGCTTTTCTTTTCCCGTGCTTCTGTTCGTCTATTGGCCATTGCTCAATAGGTTCTTGTCCAACCCGATGCTTGGGTTCGGATTCATTCTTGCGCTTTTCTGCACGGGGAATCGGTGACACTGCTCGCGGCAATTGTACATGAGGAGTGGGGTCTGTAGTACATGACATTTGTACTTCGGGCTTCGGATCCTCAGAAATAGAAGGAATAATGAGGGATCTCAGAAGTTGAGAGTGTTGCCATTTCTTAGAATGGCAATTGAAAAGCGGGGGTAATCTGTTCTTCTTCCGATCATTATCTATGTCGATTTCAATTTCATCCGATTTCGTTGTTTGAGGAAGGACTAGTGTTTCGGCGGCCCAATCTATACTTGGGTTCATTGCGCGTAACCATGGAATTCCCAGAAGGATTTGATCTCTTCTTCCTAATTTGGTGATATTGAATTTTCCATACATGGTTCATGCATCAATTTTGACCACTAGGAGACAGTAATGCGTGATTGGTCCTCCTTTAATAAGAGTTCCATCGGCTGTAGTAACTTGAAATGGTGTTTTGAGTTTTCGTCGTGTGATTTGATGGAGTTTCACAAACTCCTCAGAAATGAATGTTCCTGCCGCTCCTGAATCGATAACAGCGGTAGTGTCAACGGATTTCAAGCGAGTACGCGAGTGAAGGGTGATAGGAACACGAAGTTCTTTTCTTTCACCTACAGCGTGTAGAAGTCTTAGTAATATATTGGGAGAAACATATGTCGAATCTTTGTTTCTCCAAGTTAAAAATCCTCAACAATCCGCCTTACAGTTTCTTCGTCTTCTTCTTCTTTGACTTCAGTTTGTCGGAGCGGGGTCTTCTTCTTTCTATCAGGACAGTTATGAATACGATGTCCAGTCTTCTTGCATCCGAAGCATTGTCCCTTCTTCATGCATTCAGATCTCTCTGTGTCGGAGATTCGATCTATGACCATTGCGTTGGAATCACGGTTCGGTATGTAACGTGCATTTCCATAGTTCTTCTTCTTCTGTTGTGGAGTATGACGTGCCCTCATGGCTTGAAGGCGATGATGGGAGTTGTCAATGGAAATGCATTGCAGCACAACATCCCGGAATACTTCTGAGACATCTCCTAGTGCGAAATGCTTTGTAAGGATGCCCCAATTCAGGCCATCTTGGAAGAATTGGATCTTTGTTGCATTATCGGTGATATGAGCCTTGGCTGCAAGTGCCTCGAAATCAGCGATGTAGGTGTGAAGATCTCCACTTCCTTGTTTGAGGTCCCTGAGTTTTGTGAGTACGGTTCCTTTGGTATCCACTGGGTCGAAGGCTTCTTTGAAGCTTTTCATAAAATCTACCATTGTCCCATAACCAACTTTTTGTCCAGAGGTGTCGGTTGATTGAGCATGGTCAAGGAATTGCTCTTTCCAGGATTTGGCATTCCTTTCGGTCATAAAGGATGTTATGAAAATGATCTTCTGTTTGTCAGTAGTATAAAGCTTTTCATTGATATCAAAGTGCAGGTTGCACAACTGGATAAACTTCCGAGAGTTGTCGCGATCTCCGTCAAAACCGATCGGCTGAAGGGCTCCTCTTGGACAATTGGTGTTTAGCGTTACGCGGTACGCTAATCTGCTTATCTAAGCAATCAAGGTTCGGGGTCGAAGACCGGGTAGTCGACGATCAGATAGACTTTAATCTTTTGTTACGAACTGGGGTGGCGTCACCAGCGACAGTGAGAAGACACAGACAGTCTGCTGGGAAGTTCTACAATGTCCAGAAGAGGACAAGGTGAAAGTACAAGGAACACGTTCCAAGTATGATCAAGGGTTCTGCCTCAAAGACAAGTCTAAGAGGTTCTTCGAGAATAGAGACTAAGGCTAAGGAGTGCTTAGACTTAGAGACGATTCAAGACAACTTAGGTTGGAGACCTAAGCGAAGGAGATTCCAGGTAAAACCCAGTAAGATTAAAGTAAAGTATCTACTACAAGTACAACGTGCTTAAATAGACCAATATGTGCGCACGGACCAAGAGAGACGTGAGAAAGTAAGTGCGTATCCAAATAAGGAAGGCAACTATAGTACAGATGCATTGAGCATATGAGCAGAGTCATGTGACATGATATACAAGTAAGGAAGCAAGAAGAAAATGAATAGGGGCATGTACGATTGTAACATACATTATGTAACGCGACTCTGATTCATATGCTCAACGCATCTGTACTATAGCTGCCTTCCTTCTTTGGATACGCACTTACATTCCCACGTCTCTCTTGGTCTGTGCGCACATATTGGCCTATTTAAGCATGTTGTATTACACTTGTATACTTTACTTTAATCTTACTGGGTTTTACCTGGAACTTCCTTCACTTAGGTCTCCAACCTAAGTCGTCTTGAATCGCCTCTAAGTCTAAGCACTCCTTAGCCTTAGTCTCTATTCTCGCAGAACCTCTTAGACTCATCTTTGAGGCCGAACCCTCGATCGTACTCGGAACACGTTCCTTGTACTCTCACCTTGTCCTCTTCTGGACATTGTAGAACTTCCCAGTAGACCATCTGTGTCTTTTCACTGTGGCTGGTGACGCCACCCCAGTTCATAACAAAAGATTAAAGTCCACTTGACCGTCGACTACCCAGTCTTTGACCCCGAACCCTGATAAGCCCTAATGGACAGCAAGACAGCGCATGTAGGCACCAAGAAAGTATAACTCACCAGATGAATCACCAAATATGACGACCAAAGAATTTGAATACAAAATTGGTCAGCCAACCGGTTTTGATGGAGATCGCGACAACTCTCGCGAATTTATCCAGTCATGCAATCTATGCTTCGACATTAACGAAAAGCTTTACACCACTGACAAGCAGAAGATCATTTTCATAACATCCTTTATGACTGAGAAGAATGCCAAGTCCTGGAAAGAGCAATTCCTTGACCATGCTCAATCAACCGACACCTCTGGACAAAAAGTTGGTTATGGGACAATGGCGGATTTTATGAAAAGCTTCAAAGAAGCCTTCGACCCAGTGGATACCAAAGGAACCACACTCACAAAACTCAGGGGTCTTAAACAAGGAAGCGGAGATCTCCACACTTACATCGCTGACTTTGAGGCACTTGCAGCCAAGGCTCGTATCACTGACGATGCAACAAAGATCCAATTCTTCCAAGATGGCCTGAATTGGGGCATTCTTACAAAGCTTTTCGCACTAGGAGATGTCTCGGAAGTATTCCAAGACGTTGTGTTGCAATGTGTTTCCATTGACAATTCCCATCATCATCTTCAAGCCATGAGGACACGTCATACTCCACAACAGAAGAAGAAGAACTATGGAAATGCATGTTACACACCTAATCGAGATTCCAATGCAATGGTCGTAGATCGAATCTCCGACATGGAGAGATCCGAATGCATGAAGAAAGGACAATGCTTCGGATGCAAGAAAACAGGACACCATATTCATAACTGTCCTGACAGAAAGAAGAAGACCCCACTTCGACAAACCGAAGTCAAAGAAGAAGACAAAGACAAGGAAACCGTGAGGCGGGTTGTTGAGGATTTTTGACTTGGAGAAACAAAGATTCGACGTATGTTTCTCCCAATGTACTACTAAGACTTGTACGCGCTGTAGGTGAAAGAAAAGAACTTGTATCCCTATCACCCTTCATTCGCGTACTTGCTTGAAATCCATCAACACCACCACCGTTATTGATTTGGGCGCAGCAGGAACATTCATTTCTGAGGAGTTTGTGAAACTCCATCAAATCACACGACGAAAACTCAAAACACCATTTCGAGTTACTATGGCAGATGGAACTCTTATCAAAGGAGGACCAATCACGCACTACTGTCTCCTAGTGGTCAAAATTGATGAACGAACCATGTACGGAAAATTCAATATCACCAAACTAGGAAGAAGAGATCAAATCCTTCTAGGAATTCCGTGGTTATGCGCAATGAACCCAAGTATAGATTGGGCTGCTGAAACACTCGTCCTTCCTTGAATGACGAAATCAGATGAAATCAAAATTGATATGGATACAGATCGGAAGAAGAACGGATTGCCCCTGGCCTTTAATTGTCATTCTAAGAAATGGCAATATTCCCGACTTTTGAGATCCCTCGTCATCCCTTCTATTCCTAAAGATCCCGAACTGGAAGTACAAACACCGTGTACTACAGACCCTACCCCCGTGTACAATTGCAGCGAGCAGTATCACTGATTCCCCACGCAGAAAAGCGCAAAAATGAATCCGAGCCCGAATATTGGACTGGACCAGAACCTATTGAGCAACGGCCAATAGAAGAACAGAAGTATGGGAAAAGAAAGGCGGAAGATGAAATCCTTGGACGAGATACAAATGTACCGAAATTATCTAAGTTCTATGTCCCTCCAAAAATTCTTCAACATACTCCTTCAACTTCAATTGAAGAAATCCCGGACGAAGAAGAACCCGTGCCCTCATTGATTCCGACAGAGGATGATGATCAATTCAACACTATGCAAGATGTCTGGCATGCACCAGAAGTTCGTGAGATTTCCTCTTACGAGCTTGGAGATGGAGAATTCCTTGTGGAATACGATACCGATGGAGTCAGCATGAGAATCATTGAAGAAGTATCCATGGATACACCCCTTACACATGATGGAACTTCGGGGCTCGAACAACTCCCCAACTACTCCACAATCTCTCTCCCTCCTCCAAAATACAGCAACAAAGCTCAGGAATTCGCCACAGATGAGAAGGAAAAGAAAAAAAAACCCTTCCAAGAATTGGTCCCAGACTATTTGCACGACTTTGCAGACGTCTTTGCTAAAGATGGATTAAACAAACTACCCCCTGAATGCCCCGGTATTGATCATCAATCGATACTAAACCCAGTTTTATCCCTCGCACGTCTAAGGTTTACCCGCTATTGGAAAAAGAATGTGCTGCCATCAAAACGTTTATCGATGAAAACGTTGCAAAAGGCTTCATCTCAGAATCGAAGTCACCCCAAGCCAGTGGCTTCTTCTTTGTGGGAAAGAAGAGTGGAGAATTGCGTCCCTGTCAAGATTATCACTACATCAATGATTGGACAGTCAAGAACGCCTATCCTCTCCCACTCCCTATCTCCCTTGTCGCATGCCTTCACAATGCACAGTTCTTTACGAAAATGGATATCCGGTCCGGCTATAACAATATTCGCATCCACCCCGATGATCGCTGGAAAGCTGCTTTTACTACGGAATTCGGCCTCTTTGAACCGAACGTCATGTTCTTTGGCCTCTGCAATTCCCCGGCAACTTTCCAAGCATACATGAATTGTACTTTCCAGCAGGAAATCAATGAAGGATGGATGGTTATCTACATGGACGATATCCTGATTTTCTCCACAACAATGACAGAACATCGTGAATGGACAAGACGGGTTTTGATGAAGATACGACAGGAACACTTGTTCTTGAAACCGGAGAAATGCACCTTTGATGCAGAAGAAGTGGAATACCTCGGAATGATAATTCGGCCCAGACAAGTTGCTATGGACACTGCCAAGACCAAGGGAATCGCCGAATGGCCAACTCCGAAATCTGTAAAAGATGTTCGGTCATTCCTCGGTTTTTGCAACTTCTACCGCACGTTCATCTCCCATTATTCTGATATCGCTCGACCCCTTATTGAATTAACAAGGAAAGATAAAGCCTTTGATTGGTCAACTGAATGTATGGACACCTTCGAAGAATTGAAGAGACACTTCACATCCCAACCAGTACTCCGTAACCCTGATCCTTCTCGGCAATTCGCCATTGCTACTGACGCTTTGCTTGTAGCAACTGGCGGAGTTCTCTTGCAAACCGATGAGAATGGTGTTTACCACCCATGTGCATACCTCTCACAGTCATTGAACCCCGCAGAACACAATTACCAAATCTTTGATCAGGAACTTCTTGCCATGATCAGAGCATTGAATGAATGGCGTCACTATCTTGAAGGAAATCCACACCCTGTCCTGGTATTCACCGATCACAAGAATCTTCTATACTTTAGACAAGCACAGAAGCTTACCCGTCGCCAAGCACATTGGCAATTGATTCTGTCTATCTACGACATTGAACTGCACCATGTTGCAGGTACCAAATTGGCAGTACCTGATGCACTATCTCGCCAGCCCGACTACGACTCTGGCAAAGACGATGATGAGGACCAAACTCTACTCCCTGACGCTCTATTCGTTCGTCTTATTGACATCGACCTGAAGGATGTTTTGTCATCCTCTGACCCCCTCGACGATCTTGTCTTCAAAACAGCTTCTGACGCCCTTGATGGCGTATGCCTTCCCCCTATGAAGTCGGCACTCTCTGACTGGAAGATTGAGGAGAACGTCCTCTATTTTAAGAATTGTGCCTATATTCCACCGGCGCATCGTCCCGATATCCTGAAACAATATCATGATCATTCTACCGCGGGACATCCCGGTAGATTTAAGATGGAAGAACTCGTCAAACACAAAGCCTGGTGGCCTGCTATGGGCTCCTATATTTGGAAATACGTCGAGGGTTGTGCCCTTTGTCAGCAAATGAAAGCCGATACACATCCTGTTCAGCCTCCGCTTGCCCCAATACCCTTGTCTGCTACTCGCCCTTTCTCCCAGGTCTCTGTCGATCTGGTTACTGACCTCCCCGTCTCTGGAGGCTTTGACAGTATCATGGTCATGGTAGACCATGGCCTTATGAAGGGGGTAATCATTATTCCTTGTCTTAAAACCATCACTTCTGAAGGCATTGCCAAACTCTTCCTGAAACACGTTTACCGTCAATTTGGACTACATGACAAAGTCATCTCGGATCGAGGCCCGCAATTCCTATCTCGCTTCTCTAAGGAACTTGCTCGACTTCTCGATTATGTCATCGCCCCTTCCACGGCTTATCACCCTCAGACTGATGGCCAAACAGAAAGGCTTAATCAAGAACTTGAAACATACTTATGCATCTATTGCTGCAACAACCCTGAAAATTGGGTAGAACATCTACCAATCGCTGAATTCATCCATAACCATCGAAAACACGATGCAAGGAACGCATCACCCTTCTACCTGATGATGGGATACGAACCACATGCCATCCCTCATCTAATTCCCGACTCATCTGTCCCTGCGGCAGAAGATCGAGTACGATCTCTGCAGAAGATAAGAGAAGAAGCGATCGCCTGCCATAACATTGCAATGCAAACAATGGCTGAACGATCCAGAAGAGATAAGTACACTCCATGGAAGATCAGAGATAAGGTTTGGCTATCTGCCGCTAATCTTAGGCTCAAACTCCCATCAAGGAAACTTGCGCCAAAGCGATACGGACCTTTCCCGATCATCGACGTCTTATTGCCCATCACATTCACACTCCAACTTCCTCCGCAGTGGAAAATTCATCCCATGTTCCACACTTCCATCTTATCATCTTATAGCGAAACGGACGTACACGGTCCGAACTTCCCCAAACCACCACCTGATATCATTGAAGAAGAAGAAGAATATGAAGTAGAAGCAATTCTTTCTCACAAAGGAACCGGCATTCGCCGATGCTATCTCGTTTCCTGGAAAGGATATTCATCGGGAGATAATGAATGGCTCCCAGAAAAGAACTTGAAGAACTCTGCTTGAATCTTGAATGCTTATAAGAAGCAACATGCCCTCTGATTATCCTTCAGTCAATCAAATTGCACTAGCACTTGATCAACTAACACTGTTTCAAATGTCTTTCCCCACTACATACATTACTCCTGTCACTGTTACCAACAATGACTCCGACTCCGACGCAGAAAACTACAGAACCCTTGCCACCGAAATCGACAACACCTCCTACATTGAAGCTGCCCTTCTATGCGAAGGACATGCTCTCAAAATTGAGAGAATCCTCACCGCAAGAGGTGCATTCCCTGCCCTACTCCTCATCAACATCATTCGCACCACCGCTCTCATTGAAGCTACTGCCAACGAAACCACAGAAATTACGTATCGTCAGCGCCTCCTACATCTACAAAAACGCATTCATTCTTACGCTATGCTGCTGCTTCCTGGTTCTTTTAAAAGCGATGTTGAAGAAGCTATTCACATTGTGGCCGAACGCCGAGCAGGTGTTGCTCGACCTCCCTCTCTGCAGGAAGATACACCACTTCCTATTCCAGCACCCCCTTCTTCACGCATGTATTCTAGTATTGATGCCCTTGCTGGCTTATGTACTGCTGTCCAAGAGATCGGACAGCTCACCAATGCGGTTGTCGAAACCATCCAGCAATCAGTCGCTGAAACCAGAGCAGCCAGAAACCTAGTCGAGGAAGCTATTACTGATCTGCAGCAGACGCAAACTGACCTCGCCTCTCCATGAACCCCATCCCCTATTGAGCAATCAATTTCATCACCCCCCGTTGTAGTCACCTATGAACATCCTGTTGGGCTATACGAACCTTGCACAGAAGAACAGTGTGAGGCCGCAAAATTATTAGGAGTCCCTGTCACTGAGCTGGTAGTACTCAGTCCTCGACTTCATGACCTTCATATTCATCCCCCCATGTCCATCCCGTCATCATTTGGTCCAATGGACCCCGTCTTGCCAGTCTTAGTAAAAGACTTCGGCATAACCTCTCCATCCTCCTCTAACGAACTTCTTGTGATCACTGAACGAGGGACTACTCCTGACCTCCCAGCATCCGCATACACACTCACCAGTAAACAACAGGCGCAACTCAGGAGAGACAATGCCTTCGCCCTGAAACGTATGACACGACAGAAGGGGAAGAAGCGTGCCAGATCCACTAGCCCCAAACCAATCATCTCACCATCACCATTACGTATGTCCACCTCTAACACCGACGAAAACATGAGATGCCGAGTCTGTGGCATCATCGGACATTGGCAAAAGAACTGCCCCGACTATCAGTGCCAAATCTGCTTGCGCCACATTCCTGCCCACTTATCCATCTACTGCCCTCAACGTATTGGAGATCCCCCATTCAAACTTACTTGGAAGGATGATGGATTTTACAATGCACTTCATAAATGGGAGCAATACCTTATTAACTGTTGACGTAGAAAAGCAGGTCGACGGCGAGGACTATTGCAGAAGAAGAAGCAGCTTACATGTTAGGGGGAAGTGCCGCTGATGAAGACATCGCTAACTATGATGACTATGATCCCATCTATGACGATAACAGAGATGCTTGAAAGTCGGTGACTTTCCATGTAACAAGGGGGTAATGTTACAATCATATGTACCCCTATTCATTTTCCCTTTGACTCCTTTATGTTGTACATTACGTAACGCGACTCTGATTCATATGCTCAACGCATCTGTACTATAGCTGCCTTCCTTCTTTGGATACGCACTTACATTCCCACGTCTCTCTTGGTCTGTGCGCACATATTGGCCTATTTAAGCATGTTGTATTACACTTGTATACTTTACTTTAATCTTACTGGGTTTTACCTGGAACTTCCTTCACTTAGGTCTCCAACCTAAGTCGTCTTGAATCGCCTCTAAGTCTAAGCACTCCTTAGCCTTAGTCTCTATTCTCGCAGAACCTCTTAGACTCATCTTTGAGGCTGAACCCTCGATCGTACTCGGAACACGTTCCTTGTACTCTCACCTTGTCCTCTTCTGGACATTGTAGAACTTCCCAGTAGACCATCTGTGTCTTTTCACTGTCGCTGGTGACGCCACCCCAGTTCGTAACACTGCCTGCACTATCTTGTCTGTGATCTGAATCTGCTCATTATCTCTATCACCTGAAGTGACATCAAGCTTGTTGCATGCATCAGCCACTAACTCTTGTGGAGTGCATTTTTTCTTTGAATTTGTTGCATTGTTGGACTGATCTTGAGTTGGCTCTAAATTTATAGATTCAGCGTCTCTGTCATTGAGGGTACAGCTTGTATGTACCATTACCTTGTTCCTTCTGAACAATGACTTGATGAGACACTGGCCTTAGTGCAGGACAAGTGACCTTCTTCACAGAAGAAACAGGTGGACAAGCACTGTATTGCTGTTCATGTGAGTCCTCTTCTTCCATCTCACGCTCTATCTCAGCAACATTGTTGAGAGCATTAGTCTTTGCAGCTGCGTGTGATTGTTTTGAACCATCATTAAATTTTTGTTTACTGCTTCAAATTGGGGCATTGAGAAGACTGGGGCCATCAGTGCTAATGTTTGAAAAATGTAGGTGACCAATTAGAGTGAATTGAAAGGGGAACTGTGTGTTGCGTGTAGTATTTGTTTGGTCTGTCTAGTGGGTCAGTTTTGCACAAAGTCTCTGGACTATTCTTAAGTCCATGGTCTTTACAGTTGTGTGAATTATTTCTGGTCTTTGTTAGCGACCTAGCCAGGTGCTAATGAACTTGAGTGGTGTCTGTGACGGGCACTCTATCAAGAGCGGCGGCCCATGCATATCGGTCTCCTAGCGCAGTGTGCGCTAGTTGCATTAGTTGGAGGTAGGCGCTGTGCGCTGTCTCACGACCTACATCACAGAGACGAGGTTCTTGATGATGATCAAAGACATAGAAGTGATGAGCTTCTATGAAGTTCAAATAGTGGCGATAAGCTTATAAAAAGCTTATCGAAGGAAGTTCAGGGTCAAAGATCAAGTAGATTCAAGTTAAAGAAGTACAAAGGCTATCTGCACGTATTTATACGTAAGATTGAAGCGGAGCACGAATACATAAGTATCACTGGATTAAGTATGGAGTCAGATAGCCAATAAGAGGATGCATGCTTGTGAATGAGTCAGAGGCGTATTGACCAATAAGAATGTGCATGTGCGCGAAGGAGTCATAAGTGTGGAGCCAAAGGTATAAAGGGTACGAGCCAATGAGGCGACGCACGAGTCAAGAAAGGTAGATGATAAAGGGATAAAGCATAAGACGATACCAAGATGTCCTTGAGAGCAGACAAGGGGTTCCCATGAACCAAGAGGGTGCATGTGTTGAAGTGCAAAAATGATGCTATGAGCACAGAGGAGGCACTTGAAGCGCATGAAGTGGAGAGGTGCGTATGGGCGCAAAGGAGATAGAGGGTGTGCGACGATGGAGGAGGCGAGCGTAGGCGAGGTAAGGAGTGACGATGGCAAGCCAAACAAGGTAGTGGAGGACGAGGATGGAGGCCTTGTCGGACAAGAGTAGACAGCAATGCATAGGAGGAAAAATGATAGTAGGGGCACAAGAAGGTGTTCTTGTAACAGTCTTTGAAAGATGAAGTTCCAGCCTCGACAATACTATTGTATAGACCCAAAGACATCTGCTTGTCGTCATGGGTTCAAGTCTATTAGTGGGTACAAGCAACATTGAAACACAGTCCATGTTGAGCCTCCACGACCTCAACGACCTCAACGACCTCATAAACATAATTACAACCCTTCAGTTCATCATGATCATGCCAATTTGGAGTCTGATAAAGACACCAACATGGACTCTGACTCGGACCATAGAGGTGCCTATTACTTTTGGCACCCAGTATTGGATGGCACCCCATGCAACATCAATGGTAACAATCTTGCCCCAGGGCAGACTCTGCCATCTCCAAACTCACCAGTGGATAATCCATGGACCCCATTTGCAGGATGTAATCATTTTGAACTTGCAGACTTGTTGTTCCGTCGCAATCAGATGCCTGTGGCGCAGGTTGATGACCTTATGCAGATTCTTGCTGGAATGAATGAAACGGGTGTACCACCATTTGCAAACAACAAGGACCTTCATGCCACAATAGATTCAATTCATTCTGGGGACACACCATGACAATCATTTGCTGTCCATCATGCTGACACTGATGGGTTGTCTACTGAGGACCCAGATGTTCCTCCATGGAAATTGGCAGAGCATACTGTGTGGTTCCGGGACCCTTGTGAACTTGTTCAAAATCAACTATCCAACCCAGACTTTGCTGACCAAATTGATTATGCGCCTCGTCAAGTCTTCGGTGACAAAGGTCAATGAGTATGGAGTGACTTCATGACGGGTAACTGGGCTTGGAAGCAATATGTTCATTTTTCATATGTTTCTTCTGTCATTGACTAATCAAGCTCATTAGGATACTCTAGCTGATGATCTTGACTGCCATGGAGCCATGTTTGTTCCTATTATTCTTGGTAGCGACAAGACTACAATTTCAGTTGCAATGGCCAAAACGACTATTATCTGCTATATATTTCAATGGGTAATGTCCACAATAGTGTGTGACACAGCCATCAAAATGCAGTCAGTTTGGTAGGCTTTCTCTCTATCCCAACAAGTACATCAGATTTTGTTGCAACAATTGTCAAGCTTACATATTGTATCAGTTGAGAGAGACCACGAGGACTTTCCGGAGTTTCTCAAATTTTGTCAACATTTGTTTCACACCTCATTGGCTGCCATTTTGGAAGCTTTCTGTCCTGCAATGGAGATGCCTGAGGTAATGATGTGTCCTGATGGTCACTATCATCAAATGGTCTATGGTTTGAATCTGTATATAGCTGACTATCCTGAGCAATGTTTGCTTGCATGTATTGCACAGGAGTGGTGTCCAAGGTAGTAGTATATATAAACATTTTTTGAGTTCTGTTACCAATGTATTATAGATGTACAAATCACTGAAGTGATCTTGACTCTGGTCAAGGTAGTCAATGGTCTCATGTTCATACTCAAGCCCTTATGGATGCATTTTCAAGACATGAATTATGGAAGGAGTGGGGCATCATAGATGGGATAATGGTAAGTGTCATGTTTGACTTGGATTGAAATACATATACTGATACATGATATACAGCCATTCACTGCATATTTTCCTCAAGCAGACATCCACAAGCTTATTACCCCTGATATCCTCCATCAAATTATTGAGGGGACATTCAAGGACCATATTGTGAAGTAGGTCAGAGACTATTTGGTTCATGAACATGGTGAGGCACAGGCTGAGGTAATATGGGCTGATATTGACCGATGGTGACATCCTATTATCATAAATAAGCATAGCCCACTTGCTAATTAATGAATACAGAATTGCTGCAGTCCCATCATTTCCAGGGTTGCATTGATTTCCTCAGGGACGAGGATTCAAGCAATGGACAGGTAATGATTATCGGCGTGAGGATCTGGTAAGGGTTCACAGGAGAAGAATGGTTCCGCCTTAGCAGAGCGAGAAGGCTATTTCCTCAGTATGAGGGTAATTCTTCAGTTGCCACCACAGACGGTCACGAGATGCTTGTCGAAAATGGGGTTTTGACGGTCAGCGTGACTTTTCTCACTACACCACTTTTCATTCCCTTCTGCAGCTCAGCAACCTCTCAATGGCCTAATCTTCTTCTAGCAAACAGCTCCCCAACAACCAAGCTTCTATGACATCAACATGCAGGAGCAGGAGCGTGTGCTCAACAACCTTGAGAATGCCTCTGGGGGATCAAGCATTGTGATGCTGCCCCCTCCCCCACCTACCCCCTTTGATGCAGTGCGGCAACCTACTTTTGCCCCCTCCACGCCAGGCACATCTACTAGCATGTTCTCTCTACCCAAACCCGCATCAAAGGGTTCAGGAAAATGCAAAGCTGAAGGTGACAAATCCAAACCAAAGGCTTTGGGAAAATGCAAAGCCGAGGGTGATGACAGCGCGAGGTCACTGACTCATCCTTCCAGGTCTATGAAGGAACCATCTATGTCCAGAAAGTCTGTGAAATCCTTGCATGTCACTGTCCCTCAAGTTTTCCAGCAGATGGGCTTGGATATCTGCGACCTCAATGCGACCTTTGGCATTGCAGCAAACACTTTGCAGGAGCGCACATCATATTCCATTACTCACTCTGTTGATCCTATTCCTTTGCGCTGACAGAGGGCTATCACACAGCTGCTGAAAGAGGGTTTGCAGGACAACAAAGTCATAGCCGTCATCAAGCATTTCACATGTGACATCTCCATTGACAGTATATGCAAACTTTTCTTACAGGACTTCGTGTCATCTTAGCTAGCAAACTGTGTACTCAAAGTAGTACCTCAAATAAAGTTTCTTAGAGTGCAGTTGTACAGTCAAGTGGTGTATCTAACAGTTATTCTATGACCTATAGCCCCCTCTCCTGTCTGACAGTGTTGTAGTCTGCCCACATGTGAAGGGCGATTTTTTCATGGCAATTGTGTGAATGAGTGCATGACTGCTCAGTAGGAGCACCTTCGGCAAGTGCTTTAGTATCAGCCAGTTGCTGATCCAAGTCAAGATTAACTTGACGATAGTCAAGCATGTTGTCAGGGTCATGAACGCGGATGATGTTGTGCACCAGGCACAGTGCTGGAGGGATGCAGGCTTGCACCCCCATGTTATAGTGGGGGGGAAGTAAAAGGATTTGGAAGCAGTTCTTCAGGATGCCGAATATGCGCTTGATGACATTTCTGAGCATGGCATGCCACAGATTGAACAATTCCTTGTGATCGCACGGACTAAAAAATATGTAAAAATGAACTATATTGCAAAGAGGGGCTACATACCCAAGACGGCCCCTGCCCCACTCAGCAAGGTGATAATGCACTCCCCGATAGGGGACAAGCAGCTCATCACAAGCACCAAATCCTGCATCTGCAAGATAATACTTACCTGCAGGAATATTGAAATCAGTGATGCGAGCATTGTGATAAACATGTGCATCAGCTGTGGATCCCTCCCAGCCACTCAGCATATACAAGAATGACATGTTGAAACTGCATGAAGCTAGGCAGTTCTGAGTCAACCCGCCCTTATGATTGTGAGCAGCATTGTGATCCTTCGAACTAGGATGGCATGTGATGTGAGTGCCGTCTATGGCACCATTGCATCAGCAACATACGGGTAATATTTTGGTTGCTGCAGGATTTCCAATGGCATTTGACTGTCAGCATGGGGCAACCGACATATAATGAATAAATGGGGGGGGAGGAGAATGCGTTTAGGATACATTTGAAATACCTTCAAAAAATCAGCCAGGTTATCAATAAAAATAGGGAGTGTCATACTTCAATATTGTGTCATTGGAGCGCTGAAAGTGCTTGCCGACATGACATACAGAAAGACCTGTAACACTTGCATAAAAGAAGATGGCAAGCTGCTCCTTGAGTAGAACATTCTTCAAGTCATGACATCCAGAATCATGAAGTAGGTTTAACAAGATGTTGAATACATGGAGGCGGACTCCAAGCTCATTTCAAATATGGTCAGGATGTCCAGCAATTAACTTGTTGACCCATCCAATTCCTGAAAGAGCAGAGGTATGGTATGGTTGTTTGTCGAAGTGTGCATTGGAATAGTCCTGGAACATCTCGGTAGCAGCGTTAGCCACAACATTTATTATATGATTTCCACTAGTAAACATCTTTCTTATCCAATCTTCCAGCTCATAAGTGTTGACAGCAGTACTCCCATCCATATCAATGTCATCTTCGGCAGCAGTAGCAGCTTCAACTGGTCTGATTGGCAGGATGTCATCATTGTCGTGCATAGTGCATGCAGCGTATGTCTAACATTACATCTGATCATTATCAGCATGACATTGGGTTTTTGAAACTCTGTTCGGCTGACAATGACAAAGAAAACAAATTTTGAAATTTGGATTGTTAGTCGCGCTCAAATTTTGTGGCCGAACAGACCCTAAGACTTTCAGACTTGACTCATCATGTTTTGTCATGATTTATCATGCTTTGTAAAGATCTTTGTAAGATTTGAACTTTATTTGTAATGTACTTAGTAAAAAAGGATGAGTAAGCTCACCCAAAAGGCTTGGTTTATCAGTTTTTGCATGACCAATCCCTGAAATGACTCAACAGCCTTTTGTCATGCTTTGTAAGAATTCACTGTATTTATAATGTACTTAGTAAAATAAGCTGACTCAACACACTAAATAGGAAGGTTTCTTACCAATCTATGTGTAGAATCATGCTTAGTAAGCAGGGCCTCCAAAAGGTATATAAGGAGCCCATTTTCACCTGTAATAACAGCTTCCCACTTTACACTCTTGTCTCCAACCGTGTGAGAACCATAAGAACTGAAAGTACAGGCATAATAGCCTTGAAGTAATACTAAGAAATCTATATCTACTCTACATTATATACTACCTTACAGGGGTTGATCATATAATATCTAACAGCTCTCAGACTAAGCTTTATGTATGCAGATCTAAAGACTCTCTCTTTCAATGGAAGGGGAGACACGCACTCGGAGAACACAACAAAGTTGAAACAGACTTTCATAGGTTGAAACACAATCTACTAGGGTGAAACATACCTACTATACAACACTACTTCAAATCTCAAACTCAACACTTTCACGCAGATCTTCAAGAGAAAGACCATTGAAAGATACCCACCCAAGAACTCAGCACGTTATCTCCCACAAAGTAGAAAAGTTGGAGACCATGTACTTAAGGACTGGCAAGCAGTCTTATCCTTGTACAGTTGTGTTGTCACTGTATATGTGTTCTATATAAGACCCTTAGGTAGCAAGACACCATGACAACACAAATGTTGATGATGCTATTGCAGAAGATGATCAGATACCATCCAGTGAGGCTGAGGTAATTATTCAACTTGCAAAAACCAAAGGTAAGTGAATACTACTTTGATATTGTATCTGCAGTTATTTACTACTACTATGATTGTAGCTCCAGGATATCCTCCACATCTCCGACCATTAGGACATCATATTGGTTGTCCTGACCTTCAACAACTTGTGCAGCATTTTTTGTATGATCAGCTGAACCCAGCCTCTGCAGCACCATGTCATGAGGTGGATATTTCTTTATGTCCACTATTTTATAGCAAGGTCTCTGTCTTTCACTCTGCCACTACTTCATTTTATGCTCCAAGTGATATCTGTGGTGTTAGTGGAATGCATCGCCAGGTCATCAGGTCATTACAAAGCTGGAGAGGTGGCCCTGCCTACCATGACTGTGTTTTTGTTGAACATAATCCTACTTTGCCAGGGTTTTGTGGACTCTATGTTGCTCAGGTGATTTTGTTATTTTCTTTTACTTATAGACAGGTGGATTATCCTTGTGCACTTGTATGATGGTTTGATACCATTGGAGATGAACCATGCCCAAATACTGGTATGTGGATGGTAGAGCCTGAATACAGTGCAGAAGGTAATTGCCTTTTTTCTGTAATTCATTTGGATACTATTCTTCATCCTGCTCATTTGATTCCAATTTATGGGCAACATTTTCTTGACAGAGATGTACACCACACAGACTCTTTGGTGATATTTGCAGGCTACTATGTTAACAAATATTCTGACTACCATGCATATGAAATAGCCTTTTAATAATAGGACCTAGTACTAATTTTATATTGTGACATTGAACTTAGTTGACCAGTGTGATGCCTGACAATACTGATCTCTCTGAGATATCTGTATGTCTGCTCACTAATGCATCTGGCACTACTTAATGAGTCTGTACTACCTGGTTGTCTGATACTTGATTTATCTGGCAACCCTGATTACTAATAGTCCTGATATATCTGCAAAACTGTCACATCTGACATGACTTAATAACCTGACTGTCTGAAGCCTGATTGAACTGATATATCTCTGATCCTAGTTGTCTTATTTGTCTGATCATTCTAACAGTCTGTATGATCTGTGAGTCTACCTTCTGTTGTGCCTGAAACCACTGACCTGGTCACCTGATGTCCAGAGTGTCTGATTAGACTAACAGGTCTGTATAATTGTATGCTAAATGTGCTGATTACACTGATTGGTCTGTGCAATATCTGAGCTCAGAGCAGTCCATCTGAAATTAGATTTAGTCTGAAATCAAATTTATCAGACCACATCAGACACCCCAGATAAATCAGGAAAAATCTAGGTTTTCTGATGTTGAGTCCCGCTAGACATAGACCAAAGAAACTCCACCATAGGAGGTGACAAAGCAAATTGTGTCAGACTTATGAGTCAGAACATTCAATGCATGGGGCAAACATCACAGATGTGACTGTGGGACAGGCCCAAAGGACAAAGCTGCCGAGGAGCTTGCTCGTCCAATTACCCTGGTATAAATAAAGTTAAACTCAACTAATTGTCCTCACTCAAGTTTCAAGTAACACAGATGATGAGGATTTAGCCAGCAATTTGAGCACCCCATTGCAAGATACAAGGGGTCCTCCTGGATTAAAAAGGAAACATATCCCAAACTTAATCAAGCCATTAAAAGATGCTACAACTCCAGCTAAATGGGAGGGAGGGAGGGTAAGAGATAATAATGTCAGGTAATTAAGAATAGAATAAATAGAAGGATGGAGATTGAATTAAATAGAACGAAAGGGAACAGGATCATGAATAGACCAACTATTAAGACCATACTTAAAGGGAGAGAGATCCGAAGGGCTTTGGCCTCAGTTTGTGCACTGTGCCCCTTTCCTGAGTAATGCCCCTTATTTCAGGGAGAAGGTATACATCCGAAGATCTGGAAGGAGTTGTGTGACAGATCTGGACGTCCGAAGGTATCAGATATGATATGTCTGAAGGTTATCCGGAATGTAGGAATAGAACGAGGATTAAGACTAGCTTCAGAATGAGTTCCTAACTAGAAACTAACAGAGATAGACTATCCAAAGATAGAGTCGGAGATATAGACTATAGGAATCAATCCCAAGTCTCGGAAGATGACTTAGAGTGGAAAGTGACTCAAGTCCGGAGGAAGCAGAATGAGCAGAATCTAAGATGATATTCGAACCAAGGTTCTACGGAGATCTACAAGTGGTTTATATACTGTAAGTATCTAATACAGATAATCAACAAGTCTGGGACCAAGGGCTATGTACGAAGTGTAACGGAAGTCTATTAGTTAATGCACAGCGGATCAGTAAGCATGAATTGGAAATGAACACAGGTAACAGATCAGTGACACAGGACGGAAATATACACAGCCGGAATACTGGAAACAGGAGGAATGATGAAAGGAGATAGACACAGATATACACAAGGGAGTTAAGGTGCAAGAAGTGGGCACATTTGGATGGGTGATCCGGACAGGATCTGTGGACTGGACGGAAATAGAATTGATCTGGGATTAGAAGTATGGTATATGACATAGTTGTTAACTGAGCGTGGATTAATATGGGCTGCCATGAAGGTGACATAAAGAGATAATGTGTCAATTGTTGTTCCAGAGATAGATGATGGAGATTGCAAAAGGTTACATAGGAATTAAGAGCCAAAGAATAAATTTGATTTATTGATCAGTCAAGAGCAAGACTGAGATTGATAGAGCACTCATAGATAAGTCACTCCATTGACCTGCCTGGCCTCAACAGAAGAATGAATCATTTTTCGGATGCCCCCAGTGCATTCTAAGGGGGTTGAAATGGGAAAATTTGAAGCTGTGGAGAGGCTCTGATTGCGTCTGACATACACCACCAGGAGAGATGATCTGCTACCACATTATTCTCACCAGACATGTGAAAAACTCAAAATAAATTTGAAAGATCAGGATTATTTCTGCAACATACATAAGAAGGCAGTTATAACCTGGTCCTCCTGACATTGAGTTAAAAAGATATACCAAGTTTAAACTGTCTGTGAAAATTGCTAGACACCCGTCTCGAGGTAAACGGGTGACAGCATCATGTATAGCAGAAACAACACAGAGGGCTTCATAATAGAAGATGTTGTCGACCATTGGACAAGTAGGAAGACTGGATTGGAAGCTGAGATGGAGTGATGGATCCCAGAAACCATTCCAGTTCCAGAAGCATTGCAGAAGACTTGAAGGACATCCAAAGGAAAAGGTAGAAATCGCCATAATACAGACTTCAAGAGAAAAATCCCATCAGATCGTTCCAAATGGAATGCTGCCCAGAGTAGTTCTTCAACAATGGTCCAATTAAGCCAAATCATGCCTTTAGAATAGTCTTCCCTCTAGTCTTTTCATAGAGAGCAGAGAGACCAGGACACAACAATAGACAGACATTTAATGCCCAATTGAGTGAACCTGCAATATGCTCAAAGTTGCGAAGAGTTCTCCTCGACTTATACCTTGCAAAATCTCATATCTCGCACACTAGTCTCAGTTTCGACTCTTCCCTGAGCATTATCTTCATCAAATTTGGATCTACATCAAAACTGATGACCAGTAGAGGAGATCCAAATATCTGCTTTCACATATCTTGAACCTTTGTAAAGGAAAAAGAATTGTCAACATAGATGAATGCTTGAATAAGAGGAACAAAGACTGCAGTCTAAATCACTAGGGACATGAAAGCATGGAATATTTGCTGAGAGGCTCGACCACCAAATACATTAGCTCTGTCAATTCATCACTCTCCCTCAAAAGACACAACTTGTTTAATTTGCCAGAGTGGATGCATTGGCATGTGACGGTAGGCTTCTGATACATCAGCCTTCCAGATTTGCAATTGATCATGAGGATGAAACTGACGGTATTCATGAATTGCTCCACCGAGGTCTTGAACATTGTCAACAGTTATGCCAGAAATATCCTCTTTTGTAATCATCGAGTTGAGAGAGAAATCACCGGCACTATAATTAGTCACTAGGCGAAATTTCCCTCCCTCCTTGGGTACAGCATGGATTGGCATACTATACATTCCCAGTAAAAGATTGAGACTGAAATTTGGAGAGTATCTCCCTACTGACTCTTCCTTTGCGATTTGATTTCACAGAAATTCTCATTGTTCAGAAGTGGAAGGTGATGGGGAAGGGATGTCCAGAGTCATAGGATATATACCATGATCCATGATGAGTGTCAGCCCAGGGCCAAAACCCTTCTCAGAGACCTTTACAAATGGAAATGACGAATGGTAGATTTGGATGATGAGCGAGGGTCAGAATGGTTTCAAAACTGTCAACATTGATAGGAGATGAAACACTGAAAAGATCGGGGTAATTAACTATTGTAGAAACAGCCACAATATTCTCAAACTTTGAAAGAGGTGGACATGGTAAGGGCTCAGCCATTTCAGTCCATAAGGCTGTTCTGCTAAGAGTTTCAGCAACTTTCCCCCAAACCATTCTCCTTGAAAATATTTGACCTTGAGCAATAGATTCATTTAAAACCCTTTGCCAAGGCGCAATCAGGCCGCTTGTACCCTCCTCTGCATTTACTACAGACATGGAACTGGGGGCATTCTGCGGTGGTTTTATTATAGGCTCCACGATTCCAGTTATGACATGGCTGTCCTTGCCCCAAATCTGAATGTGTCAATTTCTTTCCAAATCCAATACCCTTTCCCGGTCCTTTTTCCCCAGATGATGAAGAGGGGACAAGGTGTTGGATTTCTCCAAATGCAACCATTCTGAGTGAGGATAGATGGGAGACTTTGAGTCTCTGGAATTCATGAATGAAATTGAACCGCAAATACTTTTGACTTTCCATTTTAAGACGACAGGCTTTATCGAAGTCAATAATTCAGGAGTGGAGGTTATAATGGACGTCGACAAAGAATCCTGAGATGTATCATTTATATCCCTGAAGCTCAGACTCTTTCCAGGGCATGATAAAGGTAAGGGCATCAATCCAGAGGTCAGTGGCGATACTCCAGTCTCCATAAGATTTGATTTTGTGAGTAGAGACCAGTTGGGATAAAGTAATTTTGAATCCCTTTCTGAGGGACTGAGATTGCTTTGGGTCAATGGTAGTGGAGTAATGTCTGGATAAGACTTTCTCAAGGTTGGGGGTACGTCCTTTGAATAAGAGTGTCCACTGGGACAAAGGGAAGCACAGACATCCAGGTGTGGAAGTGACTTGCCCCCAATAATACTTGGAATCTTCAGCCCACTCTTCATAACACTCAAGTGTGAGTTGCTTGGCTTGTTTAATGGAGACATAATGGAATTGTTCTGGTTGGAGCCATGGGTAGAATTGAATACATTCAGGGGTAAGCTTTCGTCTTTTTCCCTGTAAGACATATTCATGTTCATCTTCAGAGTTTTCACTCTCTGCCTTTTGTGATTGAACTCGCTATCCAATCTAGAACAAAGTTCTTTCTCTTTAACAACCAATTCACTGACTGGTCCATATGCAGGTTTTATTTCACATTCATGTTCGTCAGCAATTGTAGTTTCTCGAGGCTCTCATGATTCTCCATCCTTGCAGGCCTTATCAAGGAGTTGGAGGTAATGTGAGAACCCCAATTTAAAATCAAGCTGTGTAAGGATTTGTGATTCAGCAATTGCTGATTGTAAGACACTTTGGATTTCCAAAAAGGCATCGCCTTTCTCAAGATGACCCCTTCAGAATTCATCAGTGAACTCCCGACATTTTTGAACAGCAATTTGGTCAAATGTTTGATGGTCTTCTGAAGAGAGATTGTTTGGGTTCCATTATCATTAGATATGAGAAGAACTTCAATGTAGAATATTGTAAGCAAAAGATGCTATTGGATGAGTAATTCAAGTGAGAATAGGTCTAAACTAAATATTGATGGCATACCTAGCAAGACGAGTAATTCGAGCCAGAAGAGGTAAGGACCTCCTATCATCAAGTCCCACTAGACATAGACCAAAGGAACTCCACCATAGGAGGTGATAAACCAAATTGTGTCAGACTTATGAATCAGAACACTCAATGCACAAGGCAAACATCACAGATGTGACTGTGGGACAGGCCCAAAGGAATGGGAAGACCCAAAGGACAAAGCTGTTGAGGAGCTCACTTGTCCAATTATCCTGGTATAAATAAAGTTAAACTCAATCTTTTTTCAAACTCCAAATATTAAATATTTTCTTCACATTTCATATAAACCTCTCCTAAATATAGATAACCCTGATCAGTGTCAGGTTTCCCTCAGTTCACTAATGTGAGAGTGTGCAACCATCCCGATGTAATGAACATATTGGCGCTAGCCTCAAAATCCTATCTTTTAGCACTCGTCTCACGTCTATAGGAATTTCCACTCATCCAAAGGCCGTCTTACTCCTTTAGTGCATACCAGCAGCATCACATGCTTACCGCACACTGTACTGACTGCTGCACCACATTCCACGTACCGATGTCCTTCCATGTCCTTGCCTCGTCCACATAGCTCCATTTGGTGCACAGTTTGTTTTATGTTCATTATCACTGATTCCACAGCAAGTCTTATTACATGTTGCCTCATGCTGCAGCTGCCTCACGCTATGTTTACATAGCAGCAGTTACTGTACTTGAGCACTACTGATCTTGCCTAATGCATCCCAAGTACATGTGATATAGGATATAAGCACCATGTAACCCACATGATACAGTACCTCATTTTCACCATACTATAGGTCAGGATTAGTGTCTAGCTCTGAATCTACCCAGTAGTAGACTTAGTCTTTAAAGTTTCTTTACTGCTCATTAATCAATATCACTCGTTCACCATTACCGCTGGCATACCGCTAGATTCTTGACCCCTATTTTGATTTGACTTCATGTTCACCGCTGCTTTACCGCTGAAAGCACCACAGATTTCCTTAACTGTTTCTTTGCACCGCTCGCATCTTACCGCTACCACTGACATTATTGCTCATCATCGCTCACTCAATGCTACATTTTCAAGCATTGTTTCAGCCTGTCATATACCATACTTCTAATCTCAGATCCGACCATATCCGATCAGATCTGATCAATTCCATATCCGTCCGGTCCACAGATCCTGTCTGGACCGCCCATCCGAATGTGCTCACTTCTCGCACTTTAACTCCCTTGTGTATATCTGCATCTATCTCCTTTTGTCATTCCTCCTGTTTCCGGTATTCTGGCTGTTTATATTTCCGTCCTGTGTCACTGATCCGTTTCCTGTGTTCATTTCTGATTCATGCTTACTGATCCACTGTGCATTAACTAATAGACTTCCGTTACACTTCATACATAGCCCTCGGTCCCGGACTTGTTGATTATCCGTCTTAGATACTTACAGTATATAAACCACTTGTGGATCTCCGTAGAACCTTAGTTCGAATATCATCTTAGATTCTACTCATTCCGCTTCTTCCGGACTTGAGCCACCCTCTGCTCTAAAGTCACCTTCCGAGACTTAGAATTGATTCCTATAGTCTATATCTCTGACTCTATCTTCAGATAGTCTACCTCCATTAGTTTCTAGTTAGGAACTCGTTCCGAAGCTAGCCTTAATCTTTGTTCTATCCCTACATTCCGAACAACCTTCGGACACATCATATCCGGTACCTTCGGACACCCAGATCCGCCACGCAACTCCTTCTGGATCTTCGGATGAATAACTTTCCCTTGAAATAAGGGGCATTACTCGAGAAAGGGGCACAGTGCACGAACTGAGGCCAAAGCCCTTCGGATCTCTCTACCTTTGAGTACGGTCTTAACACAGCCACAGTAGTACTGCTACTTACCATACTAGTTCTGGCGGCATCTTCACTAGCTGCAGCAGCTTACTGCTGACTACGATGCTATATTCACACATTGGTTTGACTTGAACTTGACCATACTAACAGGCATCCCCCTTTAGGGTCAAACACTCTTGTTTAACAAGTGAAGCAGACTAGACAGAGCGCAAGACTCACATACTAACTTAGGAGGTAGTTTATCTACAGCCCAGGTTAGGTTGTATCTTTACGCCAATATCTGGGAATTTTTTTCAGGAATGAATGAGAAAAGAAAGATGAAAACACAGTACACTCCATTACCACAATGATAAACCAAAACAGGATACAATGGAATTGTGCACAGGCATGTGGATTGTTTGTATTGCTATAATCTAGTCATAGAGAGACCCAACTAAGGAACAAGACCTCCATACTCTATATGAGAAGAGTCCATACAAATATGTATGCCACTTTGCATCTGAAAAACAATCCTTTGTATACTTTTGCAAATTCATAACAATAGGTTGGTGGTGGCATAAGTGAATGGGGTTCGCGCAAAACTGATGAGGGAGCTGGAGCTATCAAACAGAGTGTAGAAGTGCTGCATAAATGTGTAGCCAATAATAAAGTCAAACCCTTGGCCAGAGCGTGTGCCAGTGTCTCAAACGATGAGATATATGGCATTGGCAAGACCACCAATAAGCTTGGTGTTGAGAGAATGAGGCCAGATTTGGGCATCAGGGGTGAGACTGAATATTCTCTGTGCAAAATTGTGAACAAGGGATGGAAGGGCTGGCAGAATTGACATTCATGGCCAATATAGAAGTTCAAGTTCCATAGGGCATTGCACTGGTCGGGGGAAATATGGAGAAGACAAGTCGTCTGATCCCAAGTAGCACTGGTTGCAGCCTCGTACTTGGCAAAGGCATCTATCAAATGCTGATTAGACCATTATTACTCGCTGTACTCTAAATACACACTGGAGGCAAGGTAAAGAAATGTGGTGCCAGTATTGACAATACCAGCAATGAAGCCCAAGATCGGCGTCTGGCTGTAGGTGATCCTCTGATTGATACCCCAATAGTGCAATGAGGGTGGCATAGCAATTATAGGACTGGAACAAAACAATTACTATCAGTCTTGATTGATCTGGGAGCTGAGATAGCTTATCTATATATAATTCTACCGTGCTTGGTAGAGTCAGTTCCACCAAAGGTGAGCTCTCCAAATTCACTGTCTGGTTCCCTAGTGATGGGCTGGAAAAAGATATCAACAACCTGCTGACCAATCTTGCCTTGTATATACAGGTAGTCAGTAAAACTCAGGATCATGCCATCCTGGTCATTCTCAATAGCTCCATGTGACAACTCTTTAGGCCCGATGCCAAAGATACCATCTTCACCTTCATGGAAGCCCCACCAAGAAGAAGCAACACCAAGTTGGAACCAGGTGATGGTAAGCCCACCACTGAGAGTGATAGTATTGTAGAACATAGGTCCTATAGATAATCATAGGTATTCAAGTGTTCAACTTATGACATTGTTGTATGTCATACCAGAGAAGAAGGACTGGGGGTCAGTATCCACAGCACTATAGTCTACCTTTATATGCCATTCAGACATGACACTGGTGCTGGTTCTCTTGTATGGAGTGGAGGTGCCAACCCATATGATCGAGCTGCCAGTGTTGACAAGCAAGTTGTCTTTAATAATGCATTAGCAGATGCATGTTTTCTCAGTGTTGAACTGACAGGTTGTGGGGGGTTCGCCAATGCCAACTTGTACCCGGTAATCAAAAAAGTGCTTTTCACAGGAATGTTGCTATCATCATGTCGATCATGTGTGTTGTAGCCCCTAAGGGCCACCAGACGAGCTTCATCACACTGCAAGAAGTTGATAGTACTATTTGAGAAGTTTAGCCTCCTGGTAAGGGGGAGGGTGATGAAGGGATTGCAAACTTCAACAATGGGCAATCCCATGATTGACAAAGCGTGGAAAGTGTCAGCAAGGATGCAGTGATCATGAGAAAGATGACTTGATTGAAAGTAATATCATACTCCATAGCCCATGGGTCATTATATACTTCAAGTTATATGTCAGCAAACACGATGATCATGGCACACATAAAATGTCTCCTGATGAGTAGTGTACTGTGAAAGTGGCGATGGGAATTCACCCTTCCTAATTCATGCAGGTGAACTATTTAACTTTTCGCTTTTGATGCTGGCAGAAGGAATTTACAACAGCAAATGTGATGATCATGGCATGTATAAAATGTCTCCCCTCGAAAAAGCGATAATGAGGTAGTTGCAATCCAAGTTATTGTGAGTGGATTCGACTTTTTGCTGGCAGGAGGAATTTATAATTCACTTGTATACTAATCACTGCAGAAATCAGGTCTGGACAGGGTGCAAAAAGACGACATACTATTAGTTACCACTAGTTCCATCAGGGAAACATAATTTACTACAGAGTGCTACAGAGCACTCTGTAGCACAATCCAACCCACTAAGCCTATTTGTCATTTTTGATCAGCGCTGTCCTCCTATTCTGATTGGCATCACCAAAATTGCACAACTCAGATATGGTTAGACATGGCAGTATCTGACAATGGCTAGGGCATCACACATATCAGCAATGTCAGCCCAAACACAGCTATGTCTGGCAATCCCTAGGAACACTAGTGACGACATCAGTTGAGCTTAACATTGTCGCTAATGGTTTATACATTTTGTGTCAATCAGACTTCTTCATACATTGAGTGCTACTCAGAGATATTCAGACATTCTGTTCTTGTTCTGATGTAACACAAATTTGATTGTCTGCCAGCTAGTACAAGTTATTAAAGTGTGACCGAGGTATTGTAAGTCAGATGGATGACATGGACAGTGCATGCAGTGCAACTTGGAGAATCATGGAGATGAAAGAGCAATGGATAGCAACAGGGAAAAAAGTACAACTGAATTGTTCCAGACATGCAAACAGTGGTTATTTCTTTTGTTTCTTCATTGATCTAGCAGGGGTTTTTCTGGCAGGAGTGACTGCCTTGGATTTCCCCTTGTGTTTGGCTGGTGCCTTCCACTTTCATTGGGGTTCTTCCTCATTGAATTCCATTAATTCGCTGCCAGATGTGCTGCCATTGGCTTGTGAGTCTAAAGTCCAACACAGTCTTGGCTGGTGAATACACTGGCCATGAAGGTAGTGGGATGTTGCATGCTGATGAAGATGCCAATGGTGTCCATGGACAAAGTGCTGGTGAGGCCTCTGGAGCAGCCAATGAACATACTGGTGTTTTTATAGGATGTGGAACAGGGCATGGGCGTGGAACAGGATGTGGGGTTGATACAATGCAAGCTGGTGAAGAAGGCAGAGGTGTCCTCAGAGGAGAATGCTCCCAAGCAGATGGTGGATGAGCTACTGTAGGAGGTACAGCTGGACGTTCCAAATCTGTAGAGCTAACCTTCACTGCAGCATTATGGGCTGCCATTTGTGTGCGCAGGTGAGCCAGGTCACTGCCACCCTCATGAGTACTGGAGAGTGTAGAGTCATCGACATCATCTCTTGCCACATCACATCTATCCTCATTGTTGAACAGTTTCCTATTGATGTAATGTTAGCACAATAAAAAAATGAAAATTGTGCCTTACATATTCCACTCTTTGAATAATTATCCCTATCATCATCAGGCAAGTCTTTGATAAACTTGACAATGTTATGGTAGAAATTGCAATACTTGAAGTCACCATCTTCCTCCATCCAAATATTTGGTGCACTGAGTCCAAACCGAACCCATGAGGGTTCAGCATAAGCTACAGGCAAGGATAATGAAAAATAACCTGTACACAGCCATACACTATGTGTGCAGCTTCAACAGTGGTCATATTGTGCAAGACAGCATTGCAGGGTCGTGTCCTGCATGATTGGCTTCCCAAAGTGGTAGAAGGTCCAGTAAATATGTGCCGCATTGTCTTAAAATATGGTGAGACAAATGAAGGGGCAGTGATGATGAGACCCACCTGTTCGAGGGTGAAGCCTTCCAGAAAGCCATGCATCATATCATCTGGGTTGTAGTCAGACCCAGGAGGATCACCTTTCCAAAGAAAGGCTGGAAATATGTCCACTGTCAATTTAATTCCACCACCTTGCAGGCATTTAATTGTTCTAAAGTAAAGTCAATGCCAATGCCAATGATGGCATAAACAAATGAACCCTACTCTCTTGGGTCCTCTTCAAACCTTTCAATCTCACTGATAGGACAGAGAAACCGGGCCAGAACAGGGTGGTCCATGCCCATGTGTGTTCTTTGGCCACTGCCATTGTCAATAGGCGGAGATACAGGTTTTCACTGGATCCACAGTGACATATTTAGCAATCTGGATGTTCAGACGTGTCAAATCATCCGAACAAGTGCCTGACATAGTGGACTCCATCTATGTATAATGAACATTAGAACACATCAGCATGCGCATATATGCACATATACTCACCTTTTGAATAATCTTCCTGAGTTGCAATACTTTCTTCAGGTCCTTTGAGTCTCAGATATATAGGAGGTAAATTTTAATTTATTAGCATTAGTAGGATACTTAACCATACAATTTTGATAGTTGCTTCTCTCGATGAGCAGTGTCATTGTCGTCCTTGGATAGGTCTCCTGAATTGGCAAGTTTGCTCTGCTTCAGTAAGGTCCCAATGTCAATTATCTTGTGAATTTTACAGAACATGTTTATGCATCAGGTGATGCAGCGCGCAGCTGTGAGGTATTCTTCATGTAGATCTGATTTCAATTCTTTTTTCTCTAGTCTATAGCCAGTGAGCAATGGTGACTTGAGAAACTGAAGGAAAATTTACTTATGTCCCTGTGTCGTCATCATCTGACAAACAGCGCCTTTTCTTTGGCCTAGCGACTTTCTTTGAGATCTTCTTCAGGGGTAAAACTACAACTGACTCCAATGAGGTAGAGCTGTCAGATGACGAGGATGATGAAACAGAGGAGGCATGTTTGCAACGGGCTATAGTGTAGTGCAGAAAGATAAGAATTAATGATATTGATAAAGACACGTGAATATTATTAACATTGATGCACTTGTCTCAGAATTCACTGGCAGGTTTTTAATAGTCTTGTATTCAAATTTCGAACTTGGTCTTTCTGTCTCTTCAGTTAGTACCACCAGGCATCTGCTTATTCCAGAGGCCAGTATGAGCATCATGCGTGGCTCCCCTCAGTGGGACAGTTTCAGATGCCCAGGCTCTGATCCACGACTGTCCGCCATTAACTTGCGCCTCTTAGGTCCCTGAGCACCCCAGGGCGCCCTGGGAAAACTCACTTGCATTTTTATTTCTAGGTGTCATGCCCCCAACTCTAATTACTCGGTTTGGCCTGTTACTGCCCCGAGAACTTTTTTCTTTTGTCTGGATAACCTCTGGTCTTTTGGCCACCACCACCACTGGAACCGTCTTGTCACCTGAGCCCCTTGAAGAAATGCAAAAAAGTCTAAATGCAATGCAGGAGAAGTAACCTGATGTAGCGAACAAAGTCATGCTGACCATGAAAGTGCTGTTTTACACAAGTGTCTTGTTACCATTCTAGGTGGATACCGAACAAATCCCTTATAGCGAGCATTACCCCTTTTTGCTTTGCCGGTACCATTTTCGCTCCATGGATCCTTGCCCCTTACTGAATCTCACTACCGATGTCCTCCTGTCCATTCCATTTCCATCTAGATCCATTGGTGCATAGCATATTTGTTTCCACCGTTACTAAAGCTACGGCAAGACTTACATACCTTCTGTGACACCGCTTGCTCGCTGCATGCCTCTTTGCTAAAAATCACGGAGTACATCTTTATTTCGCTACCATTCTCGCTATGTATTCTGGCCATTCATGGTACATGTTAAAAAGGACTCTTCACACATTCGGGTACTTTTACTTTTCTCTCTATGGTACACATGGTACTTAGGAATTGTCACCACTACTGTCTCTAATGGAATAAAGTCTTTCACCGAAGTCACTGTCTCTTAAGAATTGTTTTACTGCTAAATGTACCACCGCTCTTTACCGCTTTCCCGCTGTAGCAAACAAAGTCATGCTGACCATGAAAGTGCCATTTTAGACAAGTGTCTCGTTACTGTCTACAGCGGCTACCGAGAAAACCCCTATAGCGAGCATTACCCCTTTTCGCTTCGCCAGTACCGTTTTCGCTCCGTGGATCCTTGCCTCTTACCGAATCTCGCTACTGATGTCCTCCTGTCCATTCCATTTCCGTCTAAGATCTATTGGTGCGTAGCATATTCGTTTCCGCTGTTACTAAAGCTACGGAAGACTTACCTTACCTTCCGTGGCACCGCTTGCTCGCTGCGTGCCTCTTAGCTAAATATCTCTATCTCGCTACCGTTCTTGCTATGTATTCCAGCCGTTCACGGCACATGTTAAAAAGGACTCTTCGCACATTCTGGTACTTTTACTTTTCCCTCTATGGTCACAGTACTTAGGAATTGTCACCACTACTGTCTCTTAAGAATTGTTTTACTGCCGCATGCACCACTGCTCTTTACCGCTTTCCCGCGCTTCATCACTAGTTTCACCGCTTGTTTTACCACCAGTTTCCCACGCCTTACCGCAGTTTTACCGCATGCACTACCGCAGTTTTGCCACTTTTGCTACCACTTGTCTACTGCATTCCCGCGCTTACCGCTAGTATTACTGCTAGTTTCCCACGGACTGGAGGTCACCGCTAGCATCTCACTACCTCTGACGGCAGTCTTACACCACAGGTTGGGCATTATTGAACTATACTAACTTAGCATTCCCTTTAGGGTCGAACATTCTTGCCTTCGCAAGTGAAGCAGACTAGGTAGAGCGCAAGACTCACATACTAGCTTAGGCCGTGGTTTATCTACAGCCCAGGCTAGATTGTATCTTTACACCATGCTTCACCGCTTGCACTACGCTTTCCTGTGCTTCGTCACTATGCTTTACCGCTTGTTTTACCACCAGTTTCCCACGCCTTACCGCAGTTTTACTGCATGCACTACCGTAGATGAACTACGGCCTAAACTAGTATGCGAAGGCAAGAATGTTCGACCCTAAAGGGAATGCTAAGTTAGTATAGTTCAATAATGCCCAACCTGTGGTGCAAGACTGCCGTCGGAGGTAGCGAGATGCTAGCGGTGACCTCCAGTCCGTGGGAAACTAGCGGTAATACTAGCGGTAAGCGCGGGAATGCGGTAGACAAGTGGTAGCAAAAGTGGCAAAACTGCGGTAGTGCATGCGGTAAAACTGCGGTAAGGCGTGGGAAACTGGTGGTAAAACAAGCGGTGAAACTAGTGATGAAGCGTGGGAAAGTGTAGCGCAAGCGGTGAAGCGCGGGAAAGCGGTAAAGAGCGGTGGTGCGTGCGGCAGTAAAGCAATTCTTAGAGACAGTGACTTCGGTAAAGGACTTTATTTCATAGTGACAGTAGTGGTGACTATTCCTAAGTACCGTGTGTACTATAGGAGGGAAGTAAGTAAAGAGTACGGGTACCTAGGAATTTTATACGAAAGGAATAGCTACAGAGACGGAAGGGATAGGATAAACACACAGCAGACATGTAATAAGACTGCACTTCAGTTTACAAAACATTATGTACCGGCGAGACTGGATGGACATTGGATGGACAGTAAATCTTGCTTGAGGATGCCTAATGGGTTTGTGGAGATTGCCGAAGATCACCGCTTCGCGGGAAAGTTGCCGCAGTACAGCTGCTAAGCTGCAACAAGGCTTCCGGAGTGCGGAACAGAGCCCCTTCAGTGACAAACTCCGTACTATACGGGTCACCCAACCCACATAATATCCTGTCAAAGACGGTGTAACAGACAAACTCAGGCTGACCTTAAAACAGTAGTTTTTGCATGTTGTCTCTTACTTAGGCTTTCCTTACCTTAGGTCCGCATTTTGGCTGATTACATAAGAACCTTACCTTGCACCTGTCTTTATACCACTTCACCACTAGTAGTAGCAGTCTGAGACTTACTGTTTGAATGATAGTTTTACTCTTCTCTGAGCTCTGAGCCTTGGACCAGAAACCCTTGGGTTGAATATCAGCTAGGCAGCATTCAACATATATCTGCACCCCAGCAGAGTTGTGTTACCCACAATGGGCCAGCGGACCATGGGCTGAGGTTATGTATATCCTCAATGTTGACAGATGGGCCAGGGAGAATATTCTTTCCAATGGAGATGGGTGGGCCGGGAGAATTTTATTTTCGGGAGAGATGGGTGGGTTGAGGGAAACATAATTTCTGATGTTGATGGATGGGCCAGGGGGATATCATCACTGATAGAGATGGGTGGGCCCATCTGGGTAATATGTAGAGTAGGATATTATAGACAGCTGGGCTGAAGAGATATGCAAGGCAAATATTATTGCATAGATGGGTGGGCCAAGGTAAGAGAATATTACATATATGGGTGGGCCGACATGGGGTGTACTACATGGATGGGTGGGCTGAGGTGGGGGAATATCACATATATGGGTGGGCCAATGTGGGGTGTATTACATAGACAGGTGGGCTGAGGGTGCAGTAAAATATTGATTGCATAGATGGGTGGGCCGACATGGAGGTATATTGCATGTATGGGTGGGCTAAGGTAAAATATATTACATATACGGGTGGGCCTAGATATGTATCATAAAGACGTACAGCTGATGTAGCCACCAGAGAATCAAACGCATAGGATACATGCACCCTATGAGTGCATATACCTACAATCGACCACCAAAATCTAAACCCTGAAGCACAAAAACCTGAATGTACCATGTCTGACATTCACTGATAATCAAGTCCTGAAGCCCGAAAACCCGAAACCTGAGCCTTGGTGTGCACCATATCCTATTGTCTAACACAACAAATCACCGAGTCTCAAAACCTGACCACCTGACCACCTGAAGCCCAAAACACGAGACTCAGAAGTCAAAACTTGCAAAAATATAAATGTCAAATTTCACTGAGTGCTGAACCCTGAGTACCGAGTGCCAGGTGCTGGGTGCCGGGTGCCAGATGCCAAGTCCCAAAACCTGGAACTCAAACTGGAGATTCAAACTAGATATTTCCTGAATTCCAGATACCCAGACACCTGAAACACAACACACAAGGTGAAAGATTTGAAGTCCATGTGTCAAGTCACCTAGTACCAAGTGCCAAGTGCCAAGTGCCAAGTGCTGGGTGCCAGGTGCCGGGTGCAGAGTCCTGAAACTAGAAACTTGAGATTCGAGACAAAAAAGATATCTACCAAAAATGTGTGGATCAAAGTTTTTTTGTTGCCTGACATTTTTCTGAGTCCCAAGTACCAAACCCCGAAATTGTGGACTACCGGATTTCAGGATTCAGGGTTTGGCACTCAAGATTCGAGATTTGAGATGAAAAAGATATCTACCAAAAATGTGTGGATCAATATGTTTCTATTGCCTCACATTGTTCTGAGTTCCGAGTCCCAAGTGCTGGGTGCCAGGGTTCAGGGTTTGGCACTTAAAATATGTGGATTAATATCTTTCACATTGTTATGAGTCCCAAGTCCCGAGTGCCGGGTGCCAGGTGCCAGGTGCCAGGGTTCGGGGTTTGGCACTCAAAATGTGTGAATCAATATCTTTGTATTGCCTCACATTGTTCCGAGTCCCAAGTCCCAAGTGCCGGGTTTGGGGTTTGGGGTTTGGGGTTTGGGGTTTGGCACTTGAAATATGTGGATCAATATCTTTCACATTGTTATGAGTCCCAAGTCCCGAGTCCCAGGTGCTGGGTGCCGGTGTAACAAACATATTGGTGCTGGGCTTAACACCCCATCTTTTGACACTCATCTTGTTACAATTGTATGTGCCCCTATTCATTTTTTCTTTCTACTCTATCTTGTATATTACGTAATGCGATTCCGACTCATATGCTCAATGCATCTGTACTATAGTGGCCTTCCTTCTTTGGATATGCACTTACATTCTCACATCTCTCTTGGTCCGTGCGCACATATTGGCTTATTTAAGCACGTTGTATTATGCTTGTATACTTCACTTTAATCTTACTGGGTTTTACCTGGAATATCCTTCGCTTAGGTCTCCAACCTAAGTCGTCTGAATCGTCTCTAAGTCTAAGCACTCCTTAGCCTTAGTCTCTATTCTACTGATCATCTTAGAGTTGCGACTCTTCGATCGAACCTTCGATCCTACGCAGAACACTTTCTAGTGGTAGTTCTCGTTCTCCTTTGAACGTAGTCAAACCTCCCAGCAGACCGGCTGTGTCTTATCACTGTCGCTGGTGATGCCCTGGGATGGCGTAACACGTCTCACATCTACAGGAGTTACCACTTGTCCATGGCCGTCTTACCCCTTTAGCAGTACTGGCGGCATCCCACGCTTACTGCACACTGTACTGATGTCCTCTCATGTCCTTGCCGCGTCCGCATAGCTCCATTTGGTGCATCATTTGTTTTCTGTTCGTTATCACTGATTCCACGGCAAGCCTTATTACATGTTGCCTCATGCCGCAGCGCCTCGCAATATGTTTACTTATGACGGTTACTACACTCCAGCACTACTGATCTCGCCTAGAGTATTCTGATTACATACAATTAGGATATAAGCACTGCATACCCCACACAATAGAAGTACCTGATTTTACACCATTGCACGTACTATAGGTCAGGATTATTGTCTAGCTCTGGATCTACCCAGTAGTGGACATAGTCTTTAAAGTTTCCTTATCGCTTGTTAATCTATCACGCTCGTTCTCCATTACCGCTGGACTTTTGACAGTTAATTTGACTGAACTTCTCATGCACCGCTACTTTACCACTGAAAGTACCACGGACTTCTTTACTGTTTCTTTGCACCGCTCGCAACCTTACCGCTACCACTGAGATCACCACTCGACGCAACTGTTACTGACCTTATATTGACCACGGTAGCACCACTACACACGACGCTAGTTCCAGTGGTATCATTGCTGACTGCAGCAACTTACCGCTGACCACGATGCTTGTTTCGCACATAAGTTAGACTCAAACTTAACCATACTAATAGGCATCCCCCTTTAGGGTCGAACACTCTTGTTCTTACAAGTGAAGCAGACTAGATGGAGTGCAAGACTCACATACTAGTTTAGGCAGTGGTTTATCTACAGCCCAGGCTAGGTTGTATCTTTACACTGGGGTTTGGGGTTCAGCACTCAAAGTGTGTGAATCAATGTGAGGCAATAAAAAGACTTTGACCCACACATTGTTAGTGCCAAACCCCAAACCCCGAAATCCAGTAGTCCACAATTTCGGGGTTTGGCACTCGTGATTCTGCACTTGGGACTCAGAAAAATGTGAGACAATAAAAGGAATTTGATCCACACATTTAAAACTTGAAACTCACAAAAATGTATATCATGTAAAATTTCCATTTCCTTACACAGTTCACCAAGTGTCAAGTACCAAGACCTGAGACCCGAATCCCAAATTCCTGGCAATGACCAAGTACCAAGTGCTGAGTGCCAAAACCTGAAACTTGAAACTTGAAACTTGAAACTTGAAACATAACACTTGCAACTCACAAAAATCTGTATCATGTAAAATTTCTATTTCCTTACACAGTCAGTTCACCGAGTGTTGAGTACCAAGACCCAAGACCTGAATCCCGAATGTAGGGTTGGCAGGCCAGCTGCGGAGGTCCGGAGATATGGAGATCAGGGCCAGAGATCATAGTGGAGATGGGGTGTGAAATATGGTATGTGACAGAAACTCGCAAAAATGTATATCATGTAAAATTTCTATTTTCTTACACAGTTCATCGAGTGTTGAGTAGCAAGACCCGAGACCCGAATTCCTGGCAATGTAGCAAGTGCCAAGTGCCAAAGCCCGAAACCCAAAACTTGAAACTTGAAACTCAAAACTCGCAAAAATCTGTATCATGTAAAATTTCTATTTCCTCACACAGTTCACTGAGTGTTGAGTACCAAGCCCCGAGACCCGAATTCCTGGCAATGTAGCAAGTGCCAAGTGCCAAAGCCCAAAACTTGAAACTTGAAACTCACAACTCGCAAACATCTGTATCATGTAAAATTTCTATTTCCTGACACAGTTCACTGAGTGTCAAGTACCGATACCAGAAACCCAAAACCCAAAACCCTGGCATACACAATGTGTATGCCAGGGTTTTGGGTTTTGGGTCTTGGTACTCAACACTTGGTGAACTGTGTAAGGAATAGAAAATTTACATGATATACATTTTTGTGAGTGTCTGTCACATACCGTATTTCACACCCCATCTCCACTATGATCTCTGGCCCTGATCTCTGTATCTCCGAACCTCCGGACCTCCGCAGCTAGTCTGCCAACCCTACCCTGCACCTGGTCCACTCCAAGCACAGTCATACCCACCACTATTTCCGGACTTTCCCTCCAGTGGCATTCTGGATGTACCTTCACTATGTGTCCTGGTCTAATTCCCATTCCTATCCGGATTCCATTCCTCCGGATCTCCCTGCATTCTTCTCCGGACATATTCCTGCGCCACATGCATTACACCATTTAGGGTATGTCCTTGTCTCCAGCTCTCGGTTACCTCTGTCTCTGTCTTGATAATCTCTTTTGTACATATCTCATCTCTGAGTCCATTTAGTTATGTTCTGTTGTACTTAGTAGTATGTTTCTGCATGGTTCATACATAGCCTTGGATTATGCTTACTGATCCTTACCTATGATACTTACAGTATATAAACTTGCACTGAAGTACTCTGGACTTCAGTTTGGTCATTACTGTCTGATTACTTACTTTCTTCTTTCTACTTATTCTCCGCTTTATATCTTGCTACCTTCTCATGTCAATATAACTCCATTCTATTCTCGCACTTGGGCTCCGGCCCTTGTAAGCCTCCGGTTCAGGCCTATGGGAGTATGCCCTAGGCCGGACCTTTGACCCTTTGTTATATTATACTTTCCGAACTTTGTCCAAACTCCAGTCTTTATCTCTGTTCACCTCCGGCTCTACCTTTGGTAGTCTTCCTCTGTTTGTTTCTACTCCGGACTTCGTCTGTAGTAGCCTGTACCTTCCTTACATAATCTCCGGACCTACTCCTCCATAGTAGGGCAATACTTCCCCCCAGATCCACGGAGCTCCGCCCTCTGTTTCTCCACGTCTCCACTCCTCCACTTCTCCATTCCTCCACTCCTTGTCCTCCAGACCTCCTATCTCCGGACCTCTGGTCCTGTCCTATCCTATCCTTGACCTCCTGTGGATCATATTTCCCCCTGGAGCCTTGCTCCAATCCTGCCCTGGACTTCATCCAGTGGTCTTCCCTTCACCCATTCTACTTGGGACTTGTCCCAGTAGTCTTACCTCTATCTCCGCCTACCTCTGGCGTAGTTTTCTACACTTCTCCAGAAGTTTATTGACGCTCTATGAAGCAATCCAGCCCAAGAGTTCCTCCAAGGTTCTCCCTCGGACTTCACCAGAACTCCCTTTTGGACTTCATATGAAATTAGAGGCATGTACTCAGGTAAGGGGCACAGTGCACAAGCTGAGGCCAAGCCCCCATGAATTAGTATGACCCTCCAGTATGACCCCATGGAAAGCTGGAACTTCTGAATAGCCTCCGGTTTTGCATGGCCATAACATTTTTCAGTTTTGGCACTCAGCACTCAGTGATTCAATAATTTGCTTCTGGCAGAGGTAACATTCATTGAAAAAAATTGTATATACATCAATTACTATGCAATTATGTCAACCTCCTCACAAGACCCTTTAACCTTCACCTCAACATCCAAGAACAAAAACATAGAAAGTCGCATTTTTGACACTTTTGATGTTTTCAGTATCTTACTCTTGCATAAATAATACAGCCTCTTCATATATCATTATAATACCATATATACTTGCTTTGTATGACAAGGATCAGCTTAAAATAGGCCGGAGCTTTGAACTAGTGTGAATGCTTACTATTTCTACTGATAAGGAGCCCATACTTTCAAAACATCAAAGTTTATTAATCAGACACCTGGAGTAGATTTTAAATACATTCACTATGATATATCTAAATTTATAAAACCATCCAACAAGAATTGAGTGCTGAGGAAGTGAAATAGATAAGAAATTGACTGTGGGAAAGTTCAAAGTCCCAAAGAAAATGGTCAGTTGGGCAGTTGTAGGACTTTGATGCTGGGTCAACTGAGATATACACCACATCCCTTCCACCACCCTCCAACCTTAGGGCAGTATGCAGTATAGGTTCTTTTAGTAGTCTAACATGTATCTTACATATTTTGAATGAAATATTTAACCTGTACCATATATAAATGTGACTTTGTGTAAAAAGATGTCAATTGTCACTTTTCACACATATGTCATTTTACTTATCATTCAGTCAGTCCTTCATGGATCTTTCTAAAACTTCAAATATATCATTAGGGACATATATGAGAGGTAAATCATGCATCATATTACTTATCACAAGCTTGATTATTATGTAGGCTTCTTATCAGTAGAAATATCCCCTGTACATGACATATCAGATTTGTGGCCTATATACAACTGATCCTTTGCATATGACACATGTGGGAGTGTACTACTGTTGATGTCTGAGCAGGGCCAGCCATTTATGCAATGGTAAGACATTCAAAAACTTTAAAAATGATTGAGGAGCAACAGGAGGGCATCCATGATAAGATGGTTGAGATTGAACTGGATGTTGAGGTGAAGGTTAAAGGGTCTTGTGAGGAGGTTGGTATAATTGCATAGTGATAGATGTATATACAATTTTTTTCAATGAATGTTACCTCTGCCAGAAGCAAATTATTGAATCACTGAGTGCTGAGTGCTGAGTGCTGAGTGCCGAGTGCCAAAACTTGAAACCCAAAACTCGAAACTCACAAAGTGTCAAGTACTGAGACCAGACCCAAAAACCCTGGCATACAGTTTCAAGTTTCAAGTTTCAAGTTTTGGGGTTCAGGGTTCAGGGTTTGGGTTCCAGCACAAGGCACTTGTTACATTGCCAGGAATTTGGGATTTGGGTCCTGGTGTAACAAACATATTGGTGTTGGGCTTAAAACCCTATCTTTTGACACTTGTCTCATGTCTATAGAAGTTACCACTTGTCCATGGCTGTCTCACCCCTTTAGCACTTCCGGCGGCATCCCATGCTTACCGCACACTGTACCGATTGCTGCACCTCATTCCATGTACTGATGTCCTCCCATGTCCTTGCCGCATCTGCATAGCTCCATTTGGTGTGTTGTTTGTTTTATATTCGTTATCACTGATTCCACGGCAAGTCCTATTACATGTCACCTCATGCCGCAGCACCTCGCGCTATGTTTACATACGGCGGTTACTATACTTGAGCGCTACTTATCTCGCCTAGAGCATTCTGAGTACATACGATTTAGGATATATGTAAGCACCACATACCCCGCATGATACAGTACCTGATTTTACCCCATTGCATGTACTATAGGTCAGAATTATTGTCTAGCTCTGGATCTACCCAGTAGTAGACTTAGTCTTTAAAGTTCCTTATCGCTCATTAATCGATTATGCTCATTCTCCATTACCACTGGACTTTTGATTGTTATTTTGACTGAACTTCTCATGCACTGCTACTTTACCGCTGAAAGTACCGCAGACTTCTTTACTGTTTCTTTGCACCGCTCGCAACCTTACCACTACCGCTCATATCACCGCTCATCACCACTTGCTCGACGTTACTGTTTCAAGTATTATCTTGACCACGGTAGCACCGCTACATATGATGCTAGTTTCTGTGGCACTATCGCTGACCACGGCAACTTATCACTGACTACGAAGCTACTTTCACTCACTGGTTTGACTCGAACTTGACCATACTAACAGGCATCCCCCTTTAGGGTTGAACACTCTTGTTTTGCAAGTGAAGCAGACTAGACGGAGTGCAAGACCACACATACTAACTTGGGAGGTAGTTTATCTACAGCCCAGGTTAGGTTGTATCTTTACACCGGGTTTTGGTACTTGACACTCGGTGAACTGTATAAGGAAATAGAAATTTTACATGATACAGATTTTTGCGAGTTTCAAGTTTCAGGGTTTGAGTTCTGGCACTCAGCACTTGTTACATTGCCAGGAATTCAGGATTCGGGTCTTGGGTCTTGGTACTTGACACTCAGTGAACTTTGTAAGGAAATAGAAAATTTACATGATACACATTTTTGCAAGTTTCAAGTTTCAAGGTTTGGGGTTCAGGTTCCAGCACTTGGCACTTGTTACATAGCCAGGAATTTGGGATTCAGGTCCCAGGTCTTGGTACTTGGCACTCGGTGAACTGTGTAAGGAAATAGACATTTTACATGATATACATTTTTGCAAGTTTCAAGTTTTGAGTTTTGAGTTTCAGCTTTTTATTGCCTCACATTTTTCTGAGTCTCAAGTGCCAAATCCTGAGTGCCAAACCCCGAGACCTGGTAGTCCACAATTTCGGTGTTCAGCACTTGGGATTCAGCACTCAGGACTCAGACAAATGTGAGGCAATAAAAAGATTTGATTCTCACATTTTTGGTAGATATCTTTTTCGTCTCGAATCTGTTACAGCCATGCAAAGCCAGAGGCTACTCAGAACTTCCAGCTTTGCATGGGGTCATTGTAAAGATGCAACCTAACCTGGGCTGTAGATAAACTACCTCCCAAGTTAGTATGTGTGGTCTTGCGCTCCGTCTAGTCTGCTTCACTTGCAAAACAAGAGTGTTCAACCCTAAAGGGGGATGCCTGTTAGTATGGTCAAGTTCGAGTCAAACCAATGTGCGAATGTAGCATTGTAGTCAGCAGTAAGTTGCCGCGGTCAGCGGTGATGCCACTGGAACTAGCATCGTATGTAGTGGTGCTACCGTGGTTGAGATAAAGTCAGTAACAGTTGCATCAAGCAAGTGGTGACGAGCGGTGATATCAGTGGTAGTGGTAAGGTTGTGAGCGGTGCAAAGAAAACAGTAAAGAAGATCGCGGTACTTTCAGCGGTAAAGTAGCGGTGTGTGAGAAGTTCAGTCAAAATAGCAATCAAAAGTCCAGCGGTATGCCAGGGTAATGGAGAACGAGCATAATCAATTAATGAGTGATAAGGAAACTTTAAAGACTACATCTACTACTGGGTAGATCCAGAGCTAGACAATAATCCTGACCTATAGTACATGCAATGGGGTTAAATCAGGTACTGTATCGTGCAGGGTACATGGTGCTTATATCCTAAATTGTATGTACTTGGAATGCTCTAGGTGAGATCAGTAGCGCTCAAGTATAGTAACCGCCATATGTAAACATAGCACGAGGCGCTGCAGCATGAGGCAACATGTAATAAGACTTGCCGTGGAATCAGTGATAACGGACATAAAACAAACGACACACCAAATGGAGCTATGCGGACGCGGCAAGGACATGGGAGGACATCGGTACATGGAACAAGGTGTGGCAGTTGGTATGGTGTGCAGTAAGCGTGGGATGCCGCCGTAAGTGCTAAAGGGGTAAGATGGCCATGGACAAGTGGTAATTCCTATATACGTGAGACGAGTGTCAAAAGGTAGGGTTTTAAGGCCAGCGCCAATATGTTCATTACATCATACTGAAGTGTCATAACTAAATCACAGGGGATTGGCCTCAGCTCATGCACTGTGCCCCTTATACAAGTATGTGCCCCTAATTTCGCATGAAGTCCGAGGGGGAGTTCCAGTGAAGTCCAGAGGGGAACTCCAGAGGAACTCTAGGGCTAGACTGCTTAATAGAGCGCAGACGGACTACCAGAGGAGCGTGGGAAACATGCAGGAACTATTTCCAGAGGACAGGGAATAAAGGTAAGACCACTGGGTCAAGTCCCAAGTAGAATGGAATGGAGGATGGACTGCCAGATGAAGTCCAGGGCAAGATAGGAGGGAAGCTCCAGGGGGAAAGATAATTTACAGGATGTCAAGGGTGGGGTAGGACAGGTCCAGAGGTCCAGAGATAGGTTGTCTGGAGGGGGAGGAGTGGAGGAGTGGAGGAGTGGAGGAGTGGAGGAGTGGAGGAGTGGAGGAGTGGAGGAGTGGAGGAGTGGAGGAGTGGAGGAGTGGAGGAGTGGAGGAGTGGAGGAGTGGAGGACCAGAGAAGTGAAGCTCCATGGATCCAAGGGGAAGTGTTTAGGACATGAATGAGGATCAGAAGTCTCAGATATCAGAGGAGGGAAAGTCCGGACATAGTGGTGGGTGAGACTGTGCTCAGGGTGGGCTAGGATGTGCATAGGGTTAGCAAGCTAGCTGCAGAGGTCTGAAGGTCCAGTCAGATGATATGCAACTACCTCAGCTCCGTCATGTCTACAATTATCATACACATGGGCCCACCTGTCTATATTTTATACCACTATAACGAACATATTGGTGCTGGGCTTAAAACCCCATCTTTTGACACTCGTCTCACATCCTCAGGAGTTACCACTTGTCCATGGCCATCTTACCCCTTTAGCATTACCGGCGGCATCCCATGTTTACTGCACACCATACCGACTACCGCACCACATTCCACGTACCAATGTCCTCCCATGTCCTTGCTGCATCCGCATAGCTCTATTTGGTGCATCGTTTGTTTTATGTTTGTTATCACTGATTCCACGGCAATTTGAAAGGAATTTGTCACAGACTCTTATTTCACCGTGTCCCAAGTGTGATGCCTACCTTATGTACTTCTGTGACTTCCATGACATAGTCATGAATTTCCATGACCTCAATTCAAAACACGTATCGTTAGTCAGGCCAACCTCAAATTCAACTTGGACCAAACTGAACTCTTTTTATGTTATTGTAGTGCACATTGCACATATGGAAATTTGAGGTTCATGCTATAATTTACTTTGTTGAATCCTGCTGGCGACATTGACATTTCACAACTCGATACAGCAGAAAACAACGATGAAAAACTTCTCCTAAGTTGGTGCACCGACCGGCATGAACCATTTTTTTGTATCCTTGTTTATTGTTTACTGGGGTGTGGCCCTATATTAGACAGTACATATGGTAATTTACTCTATGGTACGTTTATGATTTATTGCGGGTCTTGGGAAAAACTGAAATCCTGGTCCAGGCTGGTGTGAGGATGATACTGCCATCTTAAAGCGAGTTTGGCAGCATAAACCATGTCATGAGTTTTGATCCTGCATCCCTAGTTTTATTGATTGTTGAGTAAGCATAGTTCTTGCCAATGAAATACAAGAAACAGTGTAGTTTTATTTCATACTTGAGACGGGTGATGTTGAAATTGTGTGCTATCTCAAAGACAACTATGACCAGAAATATTCTGGGCTCAGGTGTGTATCTTATGCATGCCCAATCTGAGTAAACTAATTTATTGTGCCAGTGCTGTCAGTTTTTGCTGGATGCGAAATAGCTGGGGCTGGAAACACACTAGAAAACAATGACATACTCTTGAATCTATTGAACAGCATGTCAGGGAGATTCGGCAGCGATTCCACAACTGAGGTGCTGAGGCAATCAGGCGAGACTTGCGACAGCAGTTCAACTGTCATGTACCCCGGTTTGTCTGCTCTGTCTACTTGCTAATACTGTCTACTACTAAATCAGTGTTCAATAATTGAACTGATTGTGAAGCTTCTCAAGATCACCGATCCAACTGCTGTGCAAGCTAGGCGCCATGGACGTCTCAAGCGGAGACGTTCTTGGTGTGATAGGGTTGATCATGTCTGGCCCCAAGATTAGCATGATAAATGGCTTCGCTTTGAGTTGATGTTACCTTGACTGTTGTCAAAAACTTGGAGGTATGTCACCGGAGCTTTTGCATCTATCAGACATTGATCCTGTTGTTTTATTTTGGACCTTAGCTGTCCCTCTGATTACTCAGAGTGATCCAGGTTCCAAAAATTTTGCAGTATGGCTTTATGCTGAGCTTGACGCATGGGCTCATCGTCAGAACCATAATGCCCCCCACAAGGATAAGAACAAATTTCTTTCTCATGGCATTCCTGCTATCATCTGTGCAACCCCTCATGGATTTAATTTACTTGACTTTAAGGTACATTAGCTACAGCTGTTGCTCGATGGTGGCGTGCCTTACTCCTCTCAAGCTTCCAGTGCAAAGTGAGCTCTTTGATGAGGTCGAAGCAATATATGCTCCCCCTGATCATCCTGTCTTTGATCTGGTGCCACCTTCATTTGATCAACACGCACAATATCTCTATGCCTCACTAGGCAAACCTCAAGTATCTTTGGATTCATTCTGGAATGTGTATCAGATGTTACTGGCACAGTTCCAGGCAATTGAAGGTGATGATGACTTGACCGTCTTACTTTCACAGGGAGTTGTGGAACCTGAAGACGAGGATGTTCCTTTGCTTCCAAGCTTGCAGGATCTCCCTCAAAATGCTGGCTTAGTAGGACCTGCTGGGTTTCAATATATCGAAGGCATGGAAAATCAACCAGAGTATGTGTAGTTTACGGATTCTGAGTTGGATAGTAAAAAATATTAGTGGAAACAAAATGGCAGATGGTATTGGATGAGACTGCACCTTTTGACTACCGATGCTCAAACCACTAAAACCATGTGGCAGTTGGAAGAAATTGCAATGCATGTTGCGCTGATGCTTCTCTGCAAAAGATGCAAACACAGATGCCAAGTTTCCATCTGCAAAAAAGTGTCCAGAAACATCTGGAGAGGTAATGTACATCACAGCCTTTAGTATATCTTCATCGGAAATTATATTTATCACAGAATATATGACTGATTTCATGATGGTAAGTTTGCTGGGGAAAGTCAGTCTGATATCCATCAAGGTCAGTCAAATGTCAGTCAAATGTCAGTCAAAGTCAGTCATTTACTGTTTATGGAAAATAAAATAGGCTCCGGTCGAATACAGGCTTGTCCTCTTAATCTCACTACCCATATCACTCACAGACTACACATCTTATACATTTGAATTGCTGTATCTTAACTCAGTAATTCTGTGTTGACATACAATGTCGCGTCAAGTCAAGTATCCTGAACTGTCTCAGCTCTCCCCAAAGTCCAAGGATGCCGCGTACAAAAGACTATGGCTTGAAGAGACGAAACCAGAGCCCTATAAAATGGAAAACTACAGGAAAAAGCAGAATGAGTACAAACGATGTTTGCATGCGAAGTTATTAGCTCTTAAACTTCAGCAGTCCAACGTAGACTCGGAACCTCCTGAAAAGCGACGTCGGGTTATATCACCTGATACAGGTCCTTCAGACTCCAATATGCCAGCATCTAATTCTCCAACTGTTATAGCAAGTCCATTGCATGGTAAATACAACTCCCCAGATAATATGACTCTCCCAGGTCTATCTGATGTTATAATAGATCACACACCAGTTCAAGCTTTACCTTCATGTCAATTCAGCGACATCTCCATCACTACAGAACGTCCTCCGTTGACTCATGATGTAAATGTCATGACAAAAATTTCATCGATTTGTCCCTCTACCTCTCTGAATGATGACCCAGCACCATCCACTCCTTTGACACCACTCAGTGACTTACCGTATCACTCCAAAGATCTCACAACTAATATCCTAGGGGTTCAGGTATCTTCATTTTCGGATACAGTCCAATGGTCAGGTGGATTCACAACCGTACTACCATGCATTTGGAAGGGTGAAGAAAATCTATGTCAAGCAGACGCCAATATGGTCCAATATTTCTCCCAGCTTCCAGAATCTGATCCTGAGTCATTGAAACATGTTGTCCACGTACATCAGCACAGTTGGTATTTCAACCCAGAAGCACTATGTGATCTTGTTGCAGAAACGCTTCACGAAGGGAAATGCATTGTCATTCGTGCAGCTCAAAAACCTCAGCCAGCGAAGCTCGATGTAGACTACTTAGAAGCTCTCAGTTTCTCGCAGTATAAGTGTTAGAATTCTCGATCGGCTTGACAGAAGCAAGACTCAATAACTACTTTTGACCCCTAACACCAGATCGTTTTGCTCTTTGAGGTGTGTAGATGTATCACTTTCTGCTCTATTTGTTCATCTTGTACTGGACAGATTGCCCACCAGACCTTTATGACAAGGTTTCTCCATATAGAATCGTCAGCAGTGGCTGCAATGGACATATATCAGGCCTTAATTCGCACCATGTGACTTTGTTCACTACACCGGTGGTCTACTCCAGGTTGAGATGGGGGGAGCTGATTAAGCCCGTCTTTCGCGAAGATGTCAGCAAAGTTGTGGAGGTATGAGGGGACGAGTTCCTCAAATGTTTTCTTCATCTTCTCTTGATTCACCTCCATGCCAAATCCTTGAGCTTTGTTGCTTGTCTTGACAAGATCCTTGGAGGCTTCCAGGATCCAAATGTTTCGCAGAGGTTTGCTCATGCGATTCATTTCGTTCTTCGAGGTTTCATCTTGGGTGAGTGGGGTGTCGAAATAAGGTTCTCGATGATGCACACAGAGGTTGCATCAGAAGAGTACTCAATGAGTACTTCATCATTGGTCAGGGGGTAGGTGGCGATATCGTCCAACTTCTGGCACATCTGGGTGTTGCCAACCCAGACATCCTCGTACTTGTTGAAGTCGGGGAGGTTGTCTTCATCATCTTTGATGGGTTTTAAACCTGGGGGTCCATTCCTCTTCTTCTTCTTGCACTTCTTGGTGCTAATCTGTTCAAGAATGTGGTTGAGGGTCGAGCCCAATGTTCTGAGGGGGGCAAATATCTCGCCATCTTCTTCTTCCTCGATTGAGGTCACGCCTCAGAATACGTAGGCGGGTGTGCCATGAGATGCACGCTTTCAGTTGAGTATGCACTCAATGGTTCGTGAATGCGCAGTCACGCATAAGGTGATGGTATTGCATGCCCAGTCGATGTCGGGGTTCATTGCAGAAAGCCAAGGCTTTCTGAGTAGGATGTCATCGCGTTTGGAAAGTTGGGTGACGTTGAACTTTCCATACATGACCCGTTTATCAAGGCAGATAAACAGGGTGCAGTAGCGGGAGACCTTCCTGGCCTTCGAATGACTTCCATCCACAGTAGTGATGTGGAAGGGGTGTCTGAGTCGATGTGTGCAGATCTTGTGGTTCCATACAAAGGAGGAGTCGATGAATGATCCTCTGGTGCCAGAGTCGATAATGGCGGTTGATGCAATGGTTTTCGCGCTTTTCACACTAAAAAGGATGACAGGAACTTGAAACTTGTTTGATTTGCCAACACATTTAGTATACAGAGCACACTTGGGAGTGACTGACATTGCTACAGTACTCCTATCTAAAAATCCTCTGCTTTGCCTTCTTCCAAAGACTTGGCAGGAGTCTTTTTAGTCTTCTTTGGAGTCTGCGCGCCCTTTTGACCCTTTCGACTTCCATATCGGAAGTGTCTTCATCAGAGTCTTCATCATCAGGGACTTCGTCCCTTACCAAATTCTTTCCTTTCTTGTCATCATCTCCGCATTGTACCTTTGGGTGGAAGGCAGTGTCACCAGCACGGTGGCCATGCTTCCCACATTTGAAGCAGAGGCCATCCTTCATATATTTCTCGCACTGTAACAAACATATTGGCGCTGGGCTTAAAACCCTATCTTTTGACACTCATCTCACATCTATAGGAGTTACCACTTGTCCATGGCCGTCTTACCCCTTTAGCATTACCGGCGGCATCCCATGCTTACTGCACACCATACCAACTGCTGCACCTTGTTCCACGTACTGATGTCCTCCCATGTCCTTGCCACATCCGCATAGCTCCATTTGGTGCATCATGTGTTTTATGTTTGTTATCACTGATTCCACGGCAAGTCTTATTACATGTTGCCTCGTGCTGCAGCGCCTTGCGCTATGTTTACATATGGCGGTTACTACACTCAAGCGCTACTGATCTCACCTAGAGTATTCCGAGTGCATACAATTTAGGATATAAGCACCGTGTACCCCACACGATACAGTACCTGATTTTACCCCATTGCATGTACTATAGGTCAGGGTTATTGTCTAGCTCTGGATCTACCCAGTAGTAGACTTAGTCTTTAAAGTTTCTTTATCGCTCGTTAATCAATCACGCTCATTCTCCGTTACCACTGGCATACCACTGGACTTTTGATTGCTATTTTGACTGAACTTCTCACACACCGCTGCTTTACTGCTGAAAGTACCGCAGACTTCTTACTATTTCTTTGCACCACTTGCAACCTTACTGCTACTGCTGATATCATCGCTCGCCATCGCTTGCTCGACGCAACTGTTACTGACTATATCTCAACCACGGTAGCACCACTACATACAACACTAATTCCAGCAGCATCATGCTGACTGCGGCAACTTACCACTGACTACAACGCTTCATTTTCACATTGGTTTGACTTGAATTTGACCATACTAACAGGCATCCCCCTTTAGGGTCGAACACTCTTGTTTTCACAAGTGAAGCAGACTAGACAGAGCACAAGACTCGCATACTAGCTGAGGCCGTGGTTTATCTACAGACCGGGCTAGATTGTATCTTTACAGTGCTCTTGGCGTGTCATGTCAACATCCATGGTGTTGGGGTCGCATTTAGCGTGGTTCGGCCTCTTGAGTGAGGGCTTGTAGTGGGAGTGGTTCTTGGCAATGACGTTGCACATGGCCACTCCGCATTCATAGTTGGCATTCAACTTGATGGCGGCAGAGTAGTATTTGTTGATGGTGGTGGGGATGATTTCCATCTGGCAGATGGCGCAGCGGAGGGGTTCCTCGAGTCCAGCTTCAAAGAAGTGGATGAGGACTGAGCTCTCCTTGATGCTTGCATGCATGGTCAGAGTCTTGAACTCTGCGATGTAGTCCGTAAAAGTGATGGTGTGTTTGACCTTGGCAATCTTTGCCATAGCATCAACCTTCTCATCGTGGGAGTTGAAGGTGCTCTTGAAGTCCTTCACGAAGTCTTCCCATTTTCTGAACTGGAAAGGGTTGGTCTTGTAGGCCTTGGCATAGGCGTTGAGGGCCCAAGTACGAGCAGTGCCTTCTGTCATATAAGAGAGGGCGATGCAGACCCAGTGTTTGTCAGAGGGGTAGAGCGTTCTGTTCAACCCAAGGTAGGTCATCATGGTGTATAACCAGCGCATGGCGTCGGTTGGGTCACTGTCAAACTTAGAGGGCGTGCCTGCCTTAAGTTCGGGTCCAATTGCTTTAGTGATGGGAGTTGTCATTGCTGCGGAGCCAGACATGATATTGTTCTGGGTTTGGGGTGTGTGGTCCTGTGCTGTTTTGCTTCAGCAGCGGGGGTAGGAAGGCAACGTTGGTGGCGCATTCCTCAAGGGGCTTAATTCAGCATCCTCTTGTCAGGGTTCAGGGTTCAGGGTCAAGTGTCCTATCTCAGCTAGCTGGGCAGCGTAGCGAGTAAAAGGTAACTTGAATCTTTTGTTAGCGACTTAGCCAGGTGCTAAGGAACTTGAGTGATGTCTGTGACAGGCTCTCTATCAAGTGCGGTGGCCCATTGTAGCGAACAAAGTCATGCTGACCATGAAAGTGCCATTTTACACAAGTGTCTCGTTACTGTCTACAGCGGCTACCGAGAAAACCCTATAGCGAGCATTACCCCTTTTCGCTTTGCCGGTACTGTTTTCGCTCCGTGGATCCTTGCCCCTTACCAAATCTTGCTACCGATGTCCTCCTGTCCATTCCATTTCCATCTAAGATCCATTGGTGCATAGCATATTCGTTTCCGCTGTTACTAAAGCTACGGCAAGACTTACCTTACCTTCCATGACACCGCTTGCTCGCTGCATGCCTCTTAGCTAAATATCTCTATCTCGCTACCATTCTTGCTATGTATTCTGGCCATTCACGGTACATGTTAAAAAGGACTCTTTGCACATTCTGGTACTTTTACTTTTCCCTCTATGGTACACACAGTACTTAGGAATTGTCATCACTACTGTCTCTAACGGAATAAAGTCTTTCGCTGAAGTCACTGTCTCTTAAGAATTGTTTTACTGCCGCATGCACCACCGCTCTTTACCGCTTTCCCGCGCTTCATAGCTATGCTTCACCACTTGTTTTACCGCCAGTTTCCCACGCCTTACCGCAGTTTTACTGCACGCACTACCGCAGTTTTACCACTTTTGCTACCGCTTGTCTACCGCTTTCCCGCGCTTACCGCTAGTTTCCCATGGACCGGAGGTCACCACTAGCATCTCGCTACCTCCGACGGCAGTCTTGCACCACAGGTTGGGCATTATTAGACTATACTAACTTAGCATTCCCTTTAGGGTCGAATGTTCTTGCCTTCGCAAGTGAAGCAGACTAGGTAGAGCGCAAGACTTGCATACTAGTTTAGGCTGTGGTTTATCTACAGCCCAGGCTAGATTGTATCTTTACACTGGATTGAAACAAAGCCCAGTTTCATTCCGAAGAGCTCGAGGGTGTACCCCATCTCCCCGATGGAAACAGAGGCTGTCAAAGCCTTCCTCGACAAACACCTGAAGAAAGACTTCATCCAACCTTCGAAGTCTCCTCAGGCCTCCAGTTTCTTCTTTGTCAGAAAGAAAGACGGGTCACTCCGACCCTGTCAAGACTACCGGTACATTAATGAATGGACTGTGAAGAACACCTATCCACTTCCCCTCATTCTGCCTCTCATTGCCAAACTTCGAGGTGCAAAATACTTCACGAAGATGGACATCTGGTCAGGATACAACAATATCCTGATCCACGCTGATGACCACTGGAAAGCAGCATTCTTGACCTCCTTTGGACTATTCAAGCCGAAGTTCATGTTCTTTGGATTGTGCAACTCGCCCACCACTTTCCAAGCCTACATGAACCAGACCTTCGCAGAAGAAATCAATGAAGGATGGATGATCATCTACATGAACGACATCCTTATCTTCTCCGACACTCAGGAGGAGCAGAAAGAACGGACTCGTAGAGTCCTCAACAAGATCAGAAGAGAATCCCTCTTCCTGAAACCTGAAAAGTGCACTTTTGACGCACAAGAAGTCGAATACCTCGGCATGATCATCTGCCCTGGACAAGTCACGATGGACCCCTCGAAGCTGAAGGGAATCAGCGAGTGGAAATCGCCCACTTCTGTGAAAGAAGTCCGATCATTCCTCGGCTTCTGCAACTTCTACCAACACTTCATCTCCCACTATTCCGACATCGCACGCCCACTCCTCGACTTGACAAAGAAAGACACCATCTTCAATTGGATCGACATCCATGAAGATGCCTTCGAAGCACTCAAGAAGTGTTTCCTCTCTGAACTGGTTCTGCGGAACTCCGACCCGGTCAAGCAATTCATGCTTGCAACTGACGCCTCTCTAGCAGCGACTGGCGCAGTCCTGCTTCAGACAGACGACAATGGGGCCTACCACCCCTGTGGATATCTTTCTCAGAGCCTGAACCTGGCCGAGAGGAACTACCAGATCTATGATCGCAAACTCCTTGCGGTCATCCATGCGCTCCAAGCCTGGAGGCACTTCCTGGAAGGAAACCCGCACCCTGTGGTCATATTCACCGACCACAAGAACCTGCTCTACTTCCGAGTAGCTCAGAAATTGACACGCCGACAAGCACGCTGGCAATTGATGCTATGCGGCTTTGACCTGGAGTTCCATCATGTCCCCGGCTCTAAACTCACCACACCTGATGCGCTTTCGTGCCGTCCTGACCATCTTGGTGCCAATTCTGACAATGAAGACATGGTCCTCCTCCCCGACTCCCTCTTTGTCAAAATTATTGACACCAAACTCACCAAAGACTTCAAACCCCTGAATGACTCCCCCGATGATGCCACTATCAAGTGCACACTTGACACACTTAATGGCATCTGCGCACCCCCCATTAAATCTGCCCTCTCTGATTGGGTATTCACCAATGGCATCCTCTTCTACAAAGACCATGCTTATGTCCCCGCAGACCTGGGCCATCAAATACTCTCCCTGCATCACGACCACCCCTCCGCAGGTCACCCTGGGCACGCAACCACCAAATGGAGTGTAAAGAAAGCATATTGGTGGCCCGGTATGGGCACCTTTATCCGATGATATGGATATGTTGACAGCTGCGCACTATGCCAGCAGATGAAGGTGGACACGCATCCTGTGACTCCACCTCTCACCCCGATCCCCTTGACCTCTCTCCACCTGTTCTCGCAGGTCTCTGTTGACCTCATCACCGACCTCCCTACCTCAGACAGCTATTATTCTGTCATGGTCATGGTAGACCATGGTCTTACGAAGGGGGTAATTCTTACTCCTTGCAAGAAAACAATAACCGCAGAGGGGGTAGCCCACCTTTTCTTCAAGAAAGTCTTCTTGAGGTTCGGACTATACGACAAGATCATCTTGGACTGAGGCCCTCAATTTGCCTCAGCTAGCTCGCGAGCTAGGACAACTTCTGGATTACCAAGTCGTGCTCTCCACGGCCTACCATCCTCAGACCGACGGCCAAAACACTCCGCCAGAAATGTGTCACCCTTCTATCTCATGATGGGCTATGAACCACGCGGCATACCTTATGCCTTCCCCAACTCTACCCTTCCTGCTGCCAAAGACCGTGTGCAGATGCTCCAGAAGATCCACAAAGAAGCCCTTGCCTGCCATGCCCTAGTGCAGCAATGGATGATGGACCGAACCCATGGGAAGAAGTACACCCTGTGGAAGATCCACAATAAGGTTTGGCTAAGTGCAGCCAACCTAATCATGAAGCTTCCCTCAAAGAAGCTCGCCCCAAAATGCTATGGTCCATTCAAAATTCTCAAAGTCCTCTCCCCCATCACATTCAAGCTCAATCTCCCCACCTCCTGGAGAGTTCACTCCACATTTCACGCCTCTGAGCTATTGTCCTATCAGGAGACAGAGATACACAGACCGAACTACACTGAACCCCCACCTGACATCATCAATGGAGAAGAACACTACGAAATCAAGGTGATCCTCCAACACACTGGAGTCGGCAAGCACTGCCACTACCTAGTCACCTGGGTAGGATACCCTGATTCGGAGCACACCTGGATCTTGGAGAAAGATTTAGGATCCGCAGCAGAGATCCTGGAGGACTATAAAAGACACTTGGAACTGGCCAAACAACTCATCGCCTGTTGACCACCTCCCACCACACACCTCAGCCAGCATGTCTCAATCATCTTTGTCCTCCTCTGACTCCTCCCTCTCCAGTGCCTCCAGCCTTGCATACTCCTCGCCCTTTGCCCTCCCAGAAACCCCAGAACAGATTCAGTCTATGTGGAAAGCCATCATCCTTGACCCACAATACGCTATGCGCCTTGACTCCTACATCCCATGCACCAATGACGTCATGCTCAAGGAACTGATCCTCATCTTGAGGACCGCCGAACTCCTTGTTACCCCTGGCGCCATCGCCGACAATGCCCTTGCCATGCGCTACATACAAGGCACTATTGAAAAGGTGACCATTCACCTTATCAGTACCAAGAACTTCTCGGACGTCATCCTGAAACTTGATGCTGAGCACGCGTTTAACACGCCACCCAATGACCTCAGTGTCTTGCACCTTAGGTGGTGACATCATCACTGCCGAACCCATTGTCATCCATCGCCAACCTGTGGCATTCATTCCATCCCTGCCCCCTTCCCTCGCCTCTACAGAGTCGCTAAATGACTATGACAACTACCCCATTGATCTGCACTATGAACCCCCCACCTCCGCCTCGTTCAATGAGGTTTTATCTGCAGCCATTGCAGGTGCAACTGACCAAGCAGTCATTGATGCCACCTTCCCCTCACATCTCGAAACTGAGATGCTCGAGACTTTCACCCATCACAATGATATCCCTGACCTCATCCTTGATGAACCAGCTCGCACCTCCCCTGAACCACTTCCCATACCTGAACCTCAGGTAGATCCCGCCGTGCCAAACAACTCTCACATGTCTCCAAAGCCCATCCACCACAAGCTCACCTGCTCCCTGAAGCGCTACCATGTACAAAAGCGCAATGCTGCAAACACCATCCTGTCCATTGGCCTTGCACCCATCGAAGTTGCACACCCACATCGCTCCCCCTACTCCAATAGCACTGACGCTCAACACTCAGTTGATGTCACGCAGATGGAAGCGACTGAGACAACCCAGACCCATCACGCCAACATCGTCTGTCACGTATGTTCAGTCTATGGACACAAACAGTGCCATTGCGCCCAATACTTCTGTCGCATCTGTGGGAAGTTTGCGCCAGGACATCTCACAGACTTCTGCCACATGCTCAATGGGCACTCCTTATTGCGCAAGAAACCCAGAGATCACGGGTACTACCCAGAGTTGCAGAAATTAGAAGTGGCTTACGACCAAGCCACCACTGCCGAAGAACAACAGCACATACTCAACACAGCCGAGGCTGAAGAATGGCTCGCAGATGTCTCGCTCAACTCTGCATGGTTCGAAGGCAGTAACTGTGGAGATGATTGATTTGGTGAATCAAATGCATACAAATGGGGTAATGTTACAAGAACACCTTCTTGTGCCCCTACTATCATTTTTCCTCCTATGCATCACCGTCTACTCTTGTCCTGATGAGGCCTCCATCCTCATCTTCCACTACCTCATCTGGCTTGCCGTCATCACTCCTTACCTCGCCTATGCTCGCCTCCTCCATCGTCGCTAAACGCTCAATCTTCCAGTACTCTCCATGCTCATGAGCACTCGTCACACTCCCCACACTTCTCGCATCTGATGCTTTCCTCTGTGCTTCAACATGCGCTACCCCATGGTTCATACAAACAGCCCTCTGGCTCAAGGACTATGTCTGGTGTCATATTTCCTTTTATCTTTTCCTTTGCATTTACCTATGACTCGTGCGTCGCCTCATTGGCTCGTACCATTTATACCTTTGGCTCCGCACCTATGACTCCCTTTCACACATGCATGCCTTCATTGGTTCATATGCCTCTGACTCATCTATGAGCATGCGTTCTCCTATTGGCTATCTGACTTCATACTTAATCCAGCGATACTTACGTATTCACGCTCCACTTCAATCTTATGTATAAATACGCACAGATAGCCTTTGTACTTCTTTAGCTTGAATCTACTTGATCTTCGATCCTGAACTTCCTTTCGATAAGCTTTTCATAAGCTTATTGTCTCTATTCAGACTTCATAGAAGCTCATTGCTTCTACATCTTTGATCATCGTGAAGAACCTCATCTCTGTGACGTAGGTTGTGAGACAGCACGTAGCGCCCACCTCTGACCAATGCAACTAGCGCACTCCACGCTAGGAGACCGATACGCACAGGCCGCCGCTCTTGATAGAGTGCCTGGCTAAGTCACTAACACAAGGGAGTGTTATCAACAATGTGCCCAATGCATCCTCTTATAAGGCCCTGACGGAAGCAGATGCTCTTGCTGCCAAACCCAAGACCAACAGAACGTCAAAACCCATTGCTGCTGTTGCACCTATCGGGGCAGTCATGCCTTCGTCGGTTATTGAAGAGATCTCCAAATCTGAGGATGATACATACATGGCTTCTTTTGAAACCCCCCACTTATTGTGGCCCTGTCTCTTGACTGGACCGCTTTCTGCTTCATTCAAGCACGTAGACGTCTTAATTGATTACAGATTACATCTAGTTCTTATTAATGAGGACCTAGTGACTAGACTTGGTCTATGGAGACGCAAACTGCATACTGCAATAGCAGCAAATTCTGCATTTCTCTCATCTGCTGATTCTTCTTTCCAAATATGTTCATTTGTCTTCTTTGTCTATAAATCATGACTGGAATTCATGTACCATACACGCAATCATCACGCCTAATCTCATTGTGCCCCTGCTCCTTGGGAGGCCTTTCTTATCACATAATTTTCTCCTTATAGATCATGAACTCCACACATGCATCAACAAGTCTTCGAATTATGACCTCTTACATCTTCCTGAACACATAAAATGCATACAAGTCCCAATTCCTTCACATCATGATGTATTACAACTATGTAAAAATGTTATTAAAGAACTTCGAACCATTCTTACAACATGACTCAACAACAACAAAAAACACACCATGACTAGTGTATTAAATGTTGTGTCAGTCCTTTGTCAACGAATTGATATGCTGGCTTTTATTGAAAGCAACAAAGAACACTTACAATGTCTAGACGCCAAAATGTATTGCAAGTATGAAGACCAATTCCCAGACAACATACCACACATCGACCAACTGCCAACCGATGTTGTTCACTGAATGAGGCTCAAAGACCCCAACAAGATTATACAGTGCCATAAGTACAACATGCCCCACAAGTATTGTGAAGCTTGGGAGGCTCTTCTCAACCAGCATATCATGGCAGGACGGCTAAGACCCTCCTCAAGTTCTTTTGTATCGCCAGCCTTCCTAGTACCAAAAAATGATCCCACAGTCTTACCATGCTGTGTAAATGATTACTGTGCTCTGAACGCAAACACCATACCAGACAATCACCCTCTCCCACAGGTTGATGAAAGCTTACGGGACTGCACCAAAAAAAACATATTTGGTAAAATAAATATGACTCATTCATTCTTTCAAACAAGGGTACACCCCAACGACATCAAGTATACAGCAATTGACACACCAAAAGGACTTCATGAATGGACCATGATGCTGCAGGGCAGATGGAACGTGCCCACAACACACCAATGCCAAATGTTCATGGCCCTTGGACCACTCATTGGAAAAATATGTCACACCTACCTGGATGACATCATCATCTGGTCTCAAACAGAAGCAGAACATGTCAAAAATGTAAAACTTGTCCTCAACGCTCTGTGTAAAGCAAGCCTTTTCTGTTCCGCAAAGAAAATGTCTCTCTTTTGCACAGAGATTGATTTCCTCAGCCATCATATCTCAGCTAACAGTATTGAGGCCAATACATCAAAAGTAAAACGAATTCTAGACTGGCCTGTACCAAAAAATGCAAGCGATGTATGCTCATATCTCAGACTGGTACATTACTTGGAACAATTTCTACCTGACCTTGCAGATCACACGCGAATCTTGACGCCCTTGACAACAAAATCAGTGGACCTACACTGGCCAGGGTGGTCAAACACACACCAGCTTGCCTTTGATGCCATCAAACAACTGGTGGTCAGATGTGGATGCCTGACAACGATTGATCACATCAGGAAAACCTTCCCGTGCTAACTTAGAGCGATTTAGAGTATTTAGAGATATTTAGTCGAAGTCGTCCTAATAGCACAGATTAGAAGGCTAGCGAATGCTATTTTACCTCATTTCAATTGACAAAAAGCTTTCGCCAACCTAGAAAAATTAGAGAAAGCTAGACAAGCTTACATTGACCTAGTCAAAGACTCAAAAGTTGGACAGACTTTTCACACTTGACGAGTACAGCAACAAATTAATCATCATTAAAATTGGGTATCCGTGCAGTAACATACGAGAAAAACAAATGTATGAAAAGGGAGTGGTGATTTGATTGACAAGATCAGGATTAATACTATGAAACAAGCTGGAATTTGATCCTCTCCGCACCACAATCGGAACACAGTGCCACGACTCGATCAGCAAAATTTACTCATCATCCATACCATCCAAGTCCAAGAACGAGAGGCTGTCATCTTGGTCATAGGCTCCACTGATACTATGACAGAAGCGACTGCAAACAACAGTCAGCAAAGTGCCAGTTGCTCAGACCTAGACTTACTTGACTTCCTCGTATATGTCGGACATCATTTTGTGAAATTTAATGGGCACCTTCTTTTTGATACTGCCCAACAATGACACGTGGTGGTTATAGATATCCAAGAACTGATTACCCGTGAATTTAAAGTCATCACTTGACTTGTTCCGCTTTGCAAGTAGGGTAGCACAAATCTAGCAGCAAAGGACAGTGATGAGCATACAAGATAGAAATATGGTAAGACTTACAGCAGTGCAAACTATGGCCAACATGGGGATTGGAATCTCTGGGCGGCCACCTTTGTTCTTAGCGATATTGCAGAAGCGCTGGCTAAACTGTTTGAAGAATACCTCGTGTAGGATGAGGAACACAGGCTGCATTTGATACGGTTTCTGTCAGTTCGGTGAAGGGAGGCCAGCAGCCTGGAACAATATGATTCGTCAGCATGACAACAACTTTGTAGAAAAAAATGTACATCAAATGCTTGTGGGAAAATGTACGAATGACTTGCGAGAAGCTGATCAATGATTGCATTGGAGTCGGAGCCGCCAAGACAGAAGTAACCTATAATACTCTTACTAGTCACTTCCTTGATATCACTGCGAAATAGACTAGCGCGAGCATCAATCTGTGGATAATGTCAATAGTAGTTTACAGTAAAGTTGCAACACTTACTAGGTTTGTGAGTGCCAACAGATACTCGTCATCTGTCTGCATCTGTTTCTCAATTGGCGCTGCAGCATGGTACTGTGCAGCCTTTAGCAGTATGTTGCGTGTATATACATTCTTGGTTATGAGATCAGGGTATCCGTGCTCGAAGGCAATGTATGCCTTGACTTCGAGAATGCCACATTGAATGACCTTGCGGAGCTCAATGTTCTGGTCTGTGAGTCGGACCGACCCTGTCTTTGTGTAAACAAGATGTGCTGTAGGATCTAAACAAAGCAAGGATTCAGTAGTGTCATGGGACTCAGCCTCAGATTCAGCATCGCTGTGAGCCTCGGACTTGATATTGAGGGTGCCAACATCGGAGTCGTCTTCAGCCTCGTCTTCAGCCAGAATGGATTCGTTAGAGCAGGTCCTACTCGTCTTTTTGACACGTGAGGTGGGACCCTGGGACCCAAATGATGAGCTTGTCATTATCGGGTCCCACAAGGGGACCTATTGTTGGCACAGGGATTACTGTTACATCAGGAAATTCACACATTCCTTAACATGCTTAATCAGCTTAACTCACTTATCTCAAAACTTGTTTGCTCTCTCTCACATCATTCACCTGGCATATCTTATATTTTTTGAGTGCGAAATACAATAAAACATGTATATTAATATATCTCAACTTTTTTTTTCTGAATTCATTCACATTGAAATTTTGGACAAGTAGATTCAATTTCACCAAGGCAGTTAAGTGTAAATAAGTCCGCATAAGGGCACGTCAAGGAATGTGTGAATTTCCTGATGTAGTTACAGCTAAGTAGCAAAAGACCGACTTACCTCCGCCACATGCTTCCTCTCTCTTGCATTCAATGGCTTCAGTTGTGACCCCCAAATGGGTGGAGGAGGAGTCTTTGATGACTGTGATGCGCTCCTGGCCTTTGGGGATGGTGATGTGGCTGCTGTTTGGCCTTGGTAAAGCCTCTGTTACAATCATATGTGCCCCTATTCATTTTCTTACTTCATTTACCTTGTATATTACGTAACACAATTCCGACTCATATGCTCAACGCATCTGTACTATAGTTGCCTTCCTTCTTTGGATACACACTTACATTCTCACGTCTCTATTGGTCTGTGCGCACATATTGGCCTATTTAAGCACAGTGTACTTGTAGTAGATTCCCTACTTTAATCTTACTGGGTTTTACCTGGAATCTCCTTCGCTTAGGTCTCCAACCTAAGTTGTCTTGAATCGTCTCTAAGTCTAAGCACTCCTTAGTCTTAGTCTCTATTCTCGCAGATACCTCTTAGACTTGTCTTTGAGGCTGAACCCTTGATCATACTCGGAACGCGTTCCTAGTACTTTCACCTTGTTCTCTTTTGAACATTGTAAGAACTCCCAGCAGACCGTCTGTGTCTTTTCACTGTCGCTGGTGATGCCATCCCAGTTCGTAACAAAAGATTAAAGTCATTTTGATTGTCGACTATCCAGTCTTCGACCCTGAACCCTGATCGCTTAGATCAGCAGACTAGCGTACACGTACGCTGAGCAGATTGTCAAGAGGAAGCCCCTTGATAGAAGAAAAGCCCTGATGGACAGCAAGACAGCGCGTGTAGGCACCGAGAAAGTATAACTCATCAGAAGAATCATCAACCATGTCGTCAACCAAAGAATTCGAGTACAAGATCGGTCAACCGACTGGTTTTGATGGAGATCGTGATAACTCTCGCGAGTTTATCCAGTCGTGCAACTTGCACTTTGACATCAATGAAAAGCTTTACACCACCGACAAGCAGAAGATCATCTATATAACATCCTTTATGACCGAAAAGAATGCCAAATCATGGAAGGAACAATTCCTTGAACACGCCCAATCTACCGACACTTCGGGACAAAAAGTTGGTTATGGGACGATGGCGGATTTTATGAAGAGCTTCAAAGAAGCATTCGAACCAGTGGATACCAAAGGAACCGCGCTCACAAGACTTAGAGATCTCAAACAAGGAACTGGAGATCTCCACACCTACGTCGCTGACTTTGAGGCACTTGCAGCCAAGGCTCAGATCACCGACAACGCGACGAAGATCCAGTTCTTCCAAGACGGCCTTAATTGGGGTATCCTTACCAAGCTTTTCAATACAGGAGATGTCTCCGAGATATTCAGAGATGTTGTGCTGCAATGCGTTGCTATTGACAACGCCCATCACCGGCTTAATGCCATGAGGACGCGACATACTCCACAACAGAAGAAGAAGAACTACGGGAATGCATGGTATATCCCGAACCGTGATTCCAACGCAATGGTTGTAGACCGAATCTCCGACATGGAGAGATCTGAATGCATGAAGAAAGGGCAATGCTTCGGATGCAGAAAGACAGGACACCGTATCCATAATTGTCCGGACAGAAAGAAGAAGACCCCGCTCCGACAAACCGAAGTCAAAGGGGAAGAAGAAGATGAAGAAACCGTGAGACGAGTCGTGCAGGATTTTTAATGTGGAGAAACAAAGATTCGACGTATGTTTCTCCCAATGTAATACTAAGACTTGTATGCGCTGTAGGTGAAAGGAAAGAACTTCGTGTCCCAATCACCCTCCACTCGCGTACTCGTTTGAAATCCGTCGACACCACCGCTGTTATCGATTCAGGAGCAGCAGGAACATTCATCTCAGAAGAGTTTGTGAAACTCCATCAAATCACACGACGTAAACTCAAAGAACCATTTCGAGTTACTACGGCAGATGGGACCCTCATCAAAGGAGGACCGATCACACACTATTGTCTTCTAGTGGTCAAAATTGATGATCGAACCATGTATGGAAAATTCAACATCACCAAACTAGGAAGAAGAGATCAAATTCTCCTTGGATTCCATGGTTACGAGCAATGAACCCAATTATAGATTGGGCTGCTGAAACACTTGTCCTTTCACGACAGAGAAATCTGATGAAATCGAAATCGATATAGATGAAGACAGACAGAAGAATGGGTTGCCACGACTATTCAATCACCATACCAGATGGCACATTCCCGTCTTCCGAAACCATTCATCGCTTCTCCTATTTGTGTTTCTGAAGGACCAGAACCAGAAGTACGACCCAGACTACAGAACCCACTCCACGTGTACAACTGCCGCGAGCAGTGTCACCGATTCCCCGCGCGGAAAAGCGCAAGAATGAATCCGAACCCGAGCATCGGGTCGGACAAGAACCTATTGAGCAACGGCCAATAGAAGAACAGACGCAAGGAAAAAGGAAACCGGAAGAAGAACTCCCAGGGCGAAGCACCAACGTACCGAAACTATCCAAGTTCTTCGTTCCCCCGAAAACTCTATCAGCTTCAATTGAAGAAATCCCCGATAACGAAAAACCCGTGCCCTCGTTGATCCAACTGAGGATGATGACCAATTCGACACCATGCACGACGTCTGGCATGCACCAGAAGTCCGCGAAATTTCCTCTTACGAACTGGGAGATGGAGAATTTCTTGTGGAATATGATACCGACGGGATTAGCATGAGGATTATAGAGGAAGTATCCATGGATACACCCTAACACGTGATGGAACTTCTCAACTCGAACAATCCTCCAACTACTCCATAATTCTCTTCCTCCTCCAAATTTAGTAACAAAGCTCAGGAATTCGCCATGGATGAGAAGGAAAAGAAAAAGAAATCTTTCGACGAATTGGTCCCGGATTATTTGCATGATTTCGCAGACGTCTTTGCTAAAGACGGATTGAACAAACTACCTCCTGAACGCCCTGGTATTGATCATCGGATCGACACCAAACCCGGTTTTATCCCTCGCACGTCTAAGGTCTATCCGCTATCGGAAAAAGAACGCGCTGCTGTCAAAACGTTCATCGATGAAAACGTTGCGAAAGGCTTTATCTCGGAATCGAAGTCACCTCAAGCTAGTGGCTTCTTCTTTGTAGGAAAGAAGAGTGGAGAATTACGTCCCTGTCAAGATTATCGCTACATCAATGATTGGACAGTCAAGAACGCTTATCCACTCCCACTCCCTATTTCCCTTGTTGCACGCCTTCACAATGCACAGTTCTTTACGAAAATGGATATCCGGTCCGGCTATAACAACATTCGCATCCATCCTGATGATAGGTGGAAAGCTGCTTTTACCACGGAATTCGGCCTCTTCGAACCGAACGTCATGTTCTTTGGCCTTTGCAATTCCCCAGCAACCTTTCAAGCATACATGAATCGCACCTTCCAACAAGAAATCAATGAAGGATGGATGGTTATCTACATGGACGATATCCTGATTTTTCTACAACAATGGCAGAACACCGTGAACGGACTAGACGAGTTTTGATGAAAATACGAAAAGAACACTGTTCTTGAAACCGGAGAAATGCACCTTCGATGCAGAAGAAGTGGAATACCTCGGAATGATAATTCGCCCCGGACAAGTTGCTATGGACACCGCCAAGACCAAGGGAATCTCCGAATGGCCAATCCCGAAATCTGTAAAAGATGTTCGGTCATTCCTCGGTTTTTGCAACTTCTACCGCACGTTCATTTCCCACTATTCTGACATCGCCAGACCCCTTATCGATTTGACAAAGAAAGATAAGGCCTTTGAATGGTCAACCGAATGTATGGACACCTTCGAAGAATTGAAACGACGCTTCACTTCCCAACCGGTACTCCGTAACCCTGATCCTTCCCGACAATTTGCCATTGCTACCGACGCTTCGCTCGTAGCAACTGGCGGAGTTCTCCTGCAGACTGATGAGAATGGTGTTTATCACCCATGTGCATATCTCTCACAGTCTTGAACCCCGCAGAACGCAATTACCAGATCTTTGATCGGGAACTCCTTGCCGTGATCCGGGCATTGAACGAATGGCGTCATTATCTCGAAGGAAACCCACACCCCGTCCTGGTATTCACCGACCATAAGAACCTTCTGTACTTTAGAAGTGCACAGAAGCTCACCCGTCGCCAAGCACGTTGGCAATTGATTTTGTCTATTTACGACATCGAACTGCATCACGTTGCAGGTACTAAATTAGCAGTACCTGATGCACTATCCCGCCGGCCTGATTATGACTCTGGCAAAGACGATAACGAGGACCAGACCCTCCTCCCTGACGCTCTATTCGTTCGTCTTATTGACACCGACTTGAAGGATGTGCTGTCATCCTCTGACCCCCTCGACGACCCTGTCTTCAAACGCGCTGATGCCCTTGATGGCGTGTGCCTTCCCCCTATGAAATCGGCACTTTCTGATTGGAAGATTGAGGAGAACGTCCTCTATTTTAAGAATCGCGCTTATATTCCACCGGCATCGCTCCGATATCCTGAAAAGGTATCATGATCATCCTACCGCGGGACACCCGGTAGATTCAAAACTGAAGAACTCGTCAAACGGAAGCCTGGTGGCCTGCAATGGGCTCTTATATTCGGAAATACGTTGAGGGTTGCGCCCTTTGTCAGCAAATGAAAGCGGATACTCATCCCGTTCGACCCCGCTCGCGCCTATTCCTCGTCGGCTGTTCGCCCGTTCTCCCAGGTCTCCGTTGATCTTATCACTGACCTCCCCTTCTGGAGGCTTTGACAGTATCATGGTCGTGGTAGACCATGGCCTTACGAAGGGGGTAATTATTATCCCTTGTTTGAAAACCATCACTCAGAAGGTGTGGCTAAGCTATTTTTAAAACATGTTACCGACGATTTGGACTCCATGACAAAGTTATCTCGGATCGAGGACCGCAATTCCTATCTCGCTTCTCAAAGGAACTTGCCCGACTTCTCGACTACGTCATCGCTCCATCCACGGCTTACACCCACAGACTGATGGTCAAACGAAAGGCTAATCAAGAACTTGAAACATACCTTCGCATTTATTGCCGTAACAACCCGAAGATTGGGTAGAACACCTACCAATCGCCGAATTCGTCCACAACCACCGAAAACACGATGCAAGGAATGCATCACCCTTCTATTTGATGATGGGATACGAACCACGTGCTATTCCCCACTTATCCCTGATTCATCCGTCCCCGCAGCAGAAGATCGAGTACGATCTCTGCAGAAGATAAGAGAAGAAGCAATCGCCTGTCACAACATTGCATGCAGACAATGGCCGAACGATCCCGAGGAGATAAGTACACCCATGGAAGATCGGAGATAAGGTTTGGCTATCTGCCGCTAATCTTAGACTCAAACTCCCATCAAGGAAACTTGCGCCAAAAGATACGGACCTTTCCCGATCATCGATGTCTTATCTCCCATCACGTTCACACTCAAACTACCTCCC